>QEOT01007872.1:10608-64205 GCA_003123785.1 Pterocarya stenoptera
AGGCCTACAAGAAACCGAAAGAAATCCCATATCCATAGGTTCTAAATTAGTCCATTAAACATCAATGTGCTTTAAAAAATAAAAAATAAAAAGAAGTTAATAGGCCCTAAGGCCATAATTCTAAGTTCTAACGTATTTAATGGCTTGGTTGGGTCATGACATCAATGGCTCCTAAAACCAATACTAATCTAGTTTGACATGAGAATATTTATTCCAAGTTGGAGCTGGATATATATAATATATGAAATATGGAATTAATATACCTTTAACAGAAGAGTACTGCCAGTGAGACCCAAAAAGAAAAAGAGCGGTGCTACTCTGCTGCTTAAGTAGCACCACTCATGGTTACCTCTATTTACTTTTGTAACTTTTTTTTATTTTTGTCATTTTTCTATTCACATTTTTTGAATATATTTAAATATTAAAAAAAATCCATCAATACATTTAAAATCACTTCCTTCATCATTAAGTAAAAAAAAAATAAAAAAATTTACTGAGTAGTCAAATGGTGCGGTAACTATTGGGCAGCATAGTAGTGTTTTCCAAAGAAAAAACTATAGAAATTTCTAGTACTTCCTTCTAGATCGGGTCAGCTGCAAATATATTGAATATAAAATGAGCAATGATATTTATCGTTCTAAGGTGTGCAAATCTTGCGTACTTTCTTTTAAAAAAGTTAGTAAATCTAAGATCCATATTAAAAAATTATTTTTTTAATAGTAGACTACACTTTTTTTAAAAGAGTATGTGGGGTCCGGTTTGCACTTTTTTTTAAAATTAACAGTACTGCATGTGCATATAGTTTGTTGGAAAGACTAGATTCATTAAGATCTTGATCATATCTTAATAAAACTCGAGAAAATATAAAATATGGGAAAAGTGACAAACACCAAAATAAAACGTTAGGACAACAGAATGATCATGAGTGCTTTATTATTGATAAATTATTCCTCAAGCTGGATCTTTCCCGTCTCATATTATTCAACAATTGTTCTAATCATTGCAGAAAGATAACGTACGACATTTATTTAAAGAACACGCAGATGGAGAAGAATTGATCATCATCGATCATCATCAATCTTTTGCTTATTTATTAATGGAGACCGTCAAAACGTTGAGACAGCTAGCTCGCTTTGATGAAACGATCGAACATCTTGGGCTGGATCGATCTAATATTTCTTGAGGAAATTCTTGAACCAATGAGCTGAAAGCTTTGGGTATCTTTTCAATTTATCATTAAAATCTATGAAGTAGATGCCAAAACGAACAGTGTAACCTGAATTCCATTCGAAGTTGTCCAAGAAGGACCAAGCAAAGTATCCCTTCACTCTCACGCCCTCCCTATTATATTTATGCATGAGGCCGCCAGGGAAGAAAAAAAAGTTAAAGACATGCAGCAGGTAGAATAATATTTGCAAGGTGAATGTACGTAAGAGAGAGAGAGAGAGATCAGAGGTATATATTATTGTGTATATATACTTACTTGATAGCCTTGTTAAGATAATAAAGATGGCGATAGTAATAATCAATTCTTTGGGTGTCCACAAGAGCTTCGTTTAGCGGCAAGGAGGCATTATTGAACTCATCAATTCCTGCAATATTATTTAATTAATTATATATTTGCAGCAATATCTATCAGAATCATATATATATATATAGGGGAAATTAAAAAACAAAAGAATTAATAGATGTGGAAATTACCATTCTCAGTTATGTAAATTTGTGGATTATAATACTTCTCCTTTGTGTACTTCAAAAGATCACGAATTCCGCTGGGATAAACATGAAGCCAACTTGAAGCAGCCTGTTAATTAATATTCAAACCGAATGGATCAGTGATTAATACATGCGATTACCAGTAATTTGAAAGCTGAGAGATCTTTCCTATATTTTTATTTGAGAAATTATGCAATTTTTCAATAAATGTGATTAGACAAGATTTGAGTCTAACATAATTTGATGAGTCGTGGTACACCCATGGTGGGTGTAGCACGAGACATTTCACGGACAAGGCCAAATGGTCTTTTCTTTTTTTCTTATTATATATATATTATATTCTTAAATATTTAAAAAAAATATATAATATTATTAAAAACACTTTCTTAATCACTAAGTATAAAAATAATAATAATAATAAATAATCAATCGGTAGCCTCCATCGGTGGCTTTTAACGGCGGCTAGTGTACCTTTATTCTAATTTTATTCGATTTTGTACTACCATAAAAACAAATTGGTTGCAGTCACAAATTGGTTAGAGAATTATTATAACTATAAAGAAATTTCACAAAATTAAACACTTAAACGGACATAATTTCATATAATACGGTAAATCTATTTTATAATAAAAATAATTTTATAATTTAATGTACTACATCGAAATATGTCAATTTGTGTGTTTAAGAATATTTTATAACTAGAGGATTAGTCGATACAATACGATCACTTTCGATATATATAAATATATATATATCTTAAAAGAATAATATTTACTTAGAACACAAACCTCTGGACCAATGAGGACCCCATTGCGCTCAGCTGTCATGCACAAGAAAATTAAAGAAAATTAAGTATGGGTACTGTAGTATTTAGTGTGTATATATATATATATATAACACGATCGAGAAATGATAGCATTCCTATCTCTTTACAATTTTTTCTACAATTTTCTAATAAAATAATAATTTTAAATATTTATTTTAACTTTAATTTTGATTTCATGTGTTTAAAATTTTAAAAAAATATTATTTTATTATAAAGTTGTAGAAAAATTATAAATGAGTGGTAAAGCTATCATTGCCATATAACACATACAGTATGTGATCACATACTGCATGTACGTACGTACGTACGTAGAATTTGTACGTGCACGCATGCATGCAACTTACATGTTTGATTAACAAGACTATCTGTCGAGTAGCTTTTGTTAACATAATTATACGAAGGAGCATAGGCAGCATAGTTAGCAGTGTAGTAGTTTATTCCGATGAAGTCGTAGGACCCTTTGACCAGCTCCGATTGCTTTACTGTGAATTTGGGTAATCGCTTTCCGACCAACGTTCTCATGCTGTGTGGATAGTCACCATTTGTCACGGGGTCCATGAACCTGCAATTTGAATATAAATATATATATGTATAGATTATTTCATGTGAATTGTAAATACGATGGTTGTTTGAGAGAGATGATCATTGATCACGCAGTTTACCCAACAAAAGAACAGAAAAGATAAAAAAGCAGTGATGTATGCAGAATTAATTTATTAATATACCATCCGAACATGAAATCAAGAGCACGTGTAGCGGCGTCGATGTCTTGTTTGGAATTAGTGTATGGCACCATCCAATAGCACACATGGGTTATACCTATTACACCTTTTTGTACTGCCTGTACATGTCAACATGCATAAGACGTAAAAAAACATACAAACAATAATTAATATATGCATATATCTGTGTGTGTATATATATACATATATATATATATATATATGAGAGAAGGGAATGCGTGGGACCTGATATTTCTGCTTGAAAACTTTAACAGCAGTAGCATGAGCAAGAAGCAGGTGATGGGTGACTATATAGGGCTCAATGGCGGAATTTCCCCCGGTGCAATTGGGACTATACCAGCTCGAACACCGGAAAGGTGCTAATATCCCTTGTGCATAACCTCCATTGCTGTATGTCCATGGCTCATTTAGTGTGATCCAGTGCTTTACTCTGTCTCCAAACTCTCTGAAGCAAAGGTCCGCGAAGTCCCGGAAATCTTCCCTGAATATATATAATTACACACACACACATATATATATATATTAGACTTATTGCCAAGGGAAATGTTGATCTGGGTCCAAACTTGGAGACTTTCTTAGTTTTTACATGGATAATAATCTAACCCATCAAATGGGTCCTCGATCAACAATATATATGGTGATCAAGCAGTCACTTACACAACTTTGTCACTTAGAAAACCACCATACTCATCGTCTAAGGCCTGGGGAATATCCCAGTGGAAGATTGTCACGAAGGGCATGAGACCTGCAGCATTCAATTATTAATATCCTAAATCTCAAGATTAAATTATGATGATCATCAGCAGTAGTAGTACTACTTGATCATAAATAGATATTCATGAGGAAATGTAATACAATTATTAATAGATTGAAACATGACCTTTGGACAGGAGCTCATTGATGAGGTTGTTGTAGTATTTGATTCCTTCCCTGTTCACGCCTTTGCTGATCTTTCCCGCTGAAATTAGGCACCGTTTGATCAGATTGTTAGATTATATTTCTAAATTCCACTTAACTCTTTTTCCTGAATTCTTGTGTCAGAAAAAAGCTTTCAAGAGGGGGATGCAGCCAAATTGAGTCTAATTACTTGGTATCAATCGCGGCCATGAGATTGAGAACCTGTACGCATCTGCACCCATATCCTTCAGAATCGCCACATCTTGCTGCAGTATACAAAAAGGAAAATTAACATGTTATGGAAATATTTTGACAAAGGAATTTTTCCCATTTCTAGAAAATCTCTTAATTCTCCATGCATCTTCCTTTATATTTTTTCAGAGGAGTCAAAGATCATTTTATACGTACCTTGTAGCGATGATATTGATCAACAGCTACATCTCCATTACTGCCATCCGCAATCAACTCTGCATATTTATCTTTATTAAACAATCTATTTATACTTGACTAAGTTCGAAGAGATCCAATCAAGTTAAGACCACGTACGTGTGAGCTAGAGTATTAATATTCCATCGATCCATTAGATGATCAATTCGTACGTTTATGTTCAAGCTAGCATGAAGTCAAAAGATCAGGAAGGCATTGATGAATGAAATGATCACTCGATGATCTTTGCATTCCATAATCTGTTTTTTCGTTTCTTCTTCTTCTTCTTCTTGTTTTTTGTTACAGAAGTAATGTGAATAAAGGAAAAATTATATGAATATAACGTATACTTAATAAGGATAATATATAAATATAAATATATATATATATATATTTATATAGAGGTAATCTAGCGGACTTATCGACAACCATGCAGCTTGGCTCCTAATGGCACAAACTTTTGACTTCAACTCATCATCCGCTTGTCTTTGTGGAGATAAGGTTATTTTTTTATTTTTTTTATATCCAGTGGGAGAAATCTGCAGTACCGTGTTTTCAGTGCTCAGAGAGAGAAAGCTAGAGAGACCTGGATATTTATGGCTGTAATAATCCCACATGCTTGGGCCTTTACCATCTTCTTTTGCTGCACCTTCATACTGAAATCCAAACACACATTAATTAATCAATGCATGTTATATATGCAATATATATTCTTGTCATCTTAGTGAAATTAGAAAAAAAAAAAAAAGCCTCAAACATGAAGAAAACACCTGCATGCGGGGGCTTGTTACCTGATAAGCTGCTGATGCCGCCCCGAAAATGAAACCCTTGGGAAAACTGGTCCGGTTGAGGGAAGAAATGCCATAGCTGGGTGTGATTTTATTCTTAGCGCCATTGCTGTTAGCAAATGAGCCAACGAGAACTAGAAGGCCAAGGAGTACCAGATAGCCTTTCAATGCCATCGCCGTGAGGGTTTTTTTTTTTTTTTTATGATCGAAGCTGCTGAAACTCACCTGCCATTTATAGAAAAATTAAATGGCACATACGTACACAAAGCTCATTACGTGTCTTTTATTTTATTTTATTTAACTAGAATTCTCACATTTCATATTTATAATTTTTTTTAATTGTTATATAGAAGTTTCAACCTCTACCTCACTTAAAAATATGTAATTTTATTTATTTTTAAAAAATGAGAGTAAAAGAGTAAAACCACATGTTTTTAAGTGATGTGCAAGAGTATGAGGTTTATGTCTAATTTTTTTTTTTTTTTTTTTAAATATGAGGATGTAGAGTTTGAAATAGTGAATATTAGTTGATGTGAAAAACTTTTCTTATTTAATTAATGAATCATGTTAACTCCGAAAAAGAAACGACCGGTGGTAATTTATAATAACAATGAATCATTTTTCTTACATTATAATAACAATAATTTTACAATTTAATGTAATACAGATAAATCAATTTAATTTATAAACTTATTTTCATGATAAAGCATAAATTATATGATGCTAATTTACGAAATCACATTTTAATTACTAGTACGTACGGCCAACAAATGAGACAAAAGGGGCATTGGATTCCCATGCATAGGTCGATAAACGGCCTATAGATATTCGATAAACGTCCTTTCAAAATCATCTCCGACGTACGATTGCCTTAGAGAAAAAAAAAGGGTAAAACTAAGGCACCGCTCCCAGCTCCCGCCGGAGCCACCGCTAGTGATAGGTATTTTATATATATATATATATATAAATATATTTTAAAAAATTATAATATTATTTAAAAATATATTCTTAATCATTAAATAAATAAATAAAAAAAAGGAGCAGAAGCCACCAGCAATAGCTCCTAGCGAGATATCTATCATTTTCTATTAATAAAAAAAAAAAAAAAAAGACTCCAGAAGGGCACAGCCAGCCAGCTAGCTAGCTAGGATTTTCCTCAAATTAATTACATGCTAAAGCAACAAAAAAAAAAAAAGAAGTAATAATTAATAATTCAAGTTGAGGTACATTTTATTTTTCAAGATATTCATACAGTTTGCGACTCTATATGATTAATTTCCTTGGATTTGAATTAATGCATCCTGTGGTCGATCGATTATGGATGCTTGGTTAACCCGTCTTTATTGACCGTTCATGCCTAATTTTCAAAAGATGGGCATCACATAGAATTAGGATCCCTTCATGTTTAAAATATGTTTAATAAAATCTATCTCTTTCTATCTGTTTAAATATTTTAAACAGTGAGTGATATTATATATATACATGTATATATATAATCAAAGTAAAGGTCGTGATTTTAAATTTGACTCTATACTTTACCTAATTAATTAAATATTCTATTTGTTAGATCTTTACCTAATAACAGATTGATTTTTTTCCTAGAACCCACACCTGTATATATAATTGTTCTCTTCGTACGTACCTTGTTTTTGGATTCGTTGTTCGTGTAATCACGTTGGAACAGTGGGTACTTAAGATCATGATTTTGGAAATATTAATTAATTGATCTTTAATTGCTTCATTTATTTTTTACACACTTTAATGAACCCATTAATTACTTTTTTTATTTCTCAATTAAGCCCAATATAATTAATTAGTTTATCCTCTCATGCATGCAAACGCTTTTTTTAGTAATGTTTTAGCCACAAAATTGTTTTATAAAAATAAATTCATAAAAATAGATCTAACTTATTATATAAAATTTTATTAATTTATAAATTTATTTTTATAAAATTTTTTATCACTATAATAATACTTTTATTTTTCGCATATCAAAACTCAAAAAATGAAAAACAAAACTCAAAAATAATGTGTTGAATTACAACACGAGCGACACCAGATCAGGACCCCACGTGGAGGTTTGTCGTGGGATCAGATAAACTCAAGAAGCCCTTCCACATTGTGAAGAACTGTTCAAACAAAAACAAAAGCGAAAAAAGAAGTAGATGGAATAATCTCGTTTGGATTTAAAATTATCTTATCTGATCGTTATAATTTTTTTAATTTTTATATAAAATATAATAAATAATTAAAATTTTAAAATTTTAAAATAATAATAAAATTAAAAATTAATATTTTAATTAATTTTTAATTTTTATCTTAATTCATTATCTAAATGTCCAGTCTATTTTGACAGCTAAAATAATTGGTGCAGCTGGCACGCAATCAGTGCGTTTTCAAATGGTGGTAAAGTTAATTTGATAGTGGAATTTGATCCGATCAAGATAGCTTAATTCTATACTCAGTCTACACTCTACTTACACTGATCATCAGATGAGAATATTATAAGAAAGTGATTGATACAAATTGACAAATCTATCTTAAATTAATTATATTATCTCTTAGTCATATCTATCGTAAATTGAAACGTGAAAATATTTAAAAATGTGTCACATTAATAAATATGATTAAAAAAAATAAAGTTCTGAAATGAAGATTGACTAGCAATATTGCTTACGTTAAAATTAACGTAACTGACAAAGTTATTTACAACTTTACGATGAATAAAAAAGATAAAGATATTTTTATTTATTTTAAATTTATTATCTTTTAGTCATGTTTATTAGATGTCACATTTTAAAGACCATAAATTATTTGTTAATATAAAACCAGTACTTACTTTTAAAAATAATAAAAACCTAGAACGACACTACTAGCATTGCATGACAAGACATATTTTTCTTGTAAGGAGAAAATTTTTTAATATATGTTCTAATTGATTAGGTTATCCAATGGACTTTTTGCATAGAGGTATAACCCCTGCACGATAATAGATGATTGGAGGCTTTATGTTTTCTTGTGCTGAAAACTTGGTTCAACTTCAACTTGATAGTAGCACTTTAATATTCTTAAGATAATTAATTTGGTGTAAGTAGGCCAGCCCACTTTGGGTGGCTTTTATAAGTAAAATGATTTAGGCTGCCTAATTTGTGTATTTAGGTATTTTCATAATACCTCACTATTATTTATTATATTATTTTTCGTATATTTTTTACTATTATTCATTATTATTCAATATTCTATTATTATTTTTTCATTACTATTCATAGTCTGAAAATACTTCACTATCAAAACGCAACTAAACATCTCGTATTATCATTAGATTTAGTCCCGTTTGGATAATGAAAATATTTCATCTAATCTCATCTTATCATTATATTTTTTTTAAATTTTCACATAAAATATAATAAACAATTCAAAATTTTTAAATCTTAAATCAATAATAATATTAAAAAATAATATTTTAATAATATTTTATTCAATTTTTAACTTTAATCTCAACGTATCTATTATCAACTCACTGTTCAAACAACATTAAAGCATCTCATGTTATCAACTGATGAGTACTGTTCATTTCATGTGAAATAGATAATATTTTTATTTGTAATCCACGACCGTCGTCTATAAATAGACGGCTTGGAGTTGGCACGTCCAGCAGCCGCCTCTCCACCTAAAATTCAAAAGAAAAAAAAAAAAACTATATATAGGATAAACTAATAAGACTCCATTGAATATATCATACAATTCTTAAAAATCAAGGGGTTCGGCCATGAGCGGAATCATCTTAATTTATTTTGGACAATGCTAAAGTCCCCGCTAGAGTTCTTGGGATCTAACATTATTTTTTTATGTGTTTTTTTATAAGTTATTTTTTATATAGATTTTTTTAATACTTTTAAGTATTTAAAAAAAATAAAATTAATTTAGAATATCATTAAAAAACATTTCTTTAATCAGAAAGTAAAAAAAAATATATTAAAAAATACTTCCTTAATCACGAAATAAAATAAAAAAATATTTTTTTATGATTTTTTATTTTACTTTGTGATTAAAGAAGTATTTTTAACTAATATTGTGAATTTTTTTTAAATATTTAAAATTGTTAAAAAAATTTATATAAAAAAAAAAACTTAAAAAAGAACTTACTAGACCCCAGCAGGAGCCCCCAGCGGGGAATCTAGCATTATTCATTTATTTTAGCGCATGGACTATTCTTCAAATTAAGAGAATTTAATGGTTTAGCTATAAAAATAAATTTACAAACGATTTGATTAATTGATATGGTACGTCAGATTATAAAACTAATTTTATTATAAAGTAGATCTAACGTATTACATAAAGTATTTATAAACGTCAGTGTATAAATTTACTTTTATAAAATTTCTTTATAGCTAGTGTCTGTAGTACTTCTCTTCTTCGAGATGACAAGAATAATTAAAATATTATTTCATTCATACTTTAACCCAATAAATTTTTATTTTATTTTTTCCTGGTTGATCTGTACACGAAAACGGAAAAGCAGTGTCCATGCATCTATATAGAGTTTTGAAGGGTTAAGTACCCCTGCCTGCCTAAATTACCACGTACGACACGGCATTGATCAACATTTTAGTGGCCAAAACCTTGCAATAATTCCATAAATAATGTGGGTAAAAAGCCAATTGTCTTTTCCGTGTCAACTGAGATCTGATCATGATCAGCATCACGTGGAGTTCTTATTCTCTTAAAAAAACACACATCATAAGCTTCGACCTAAAATCATTTTGTTACTCATTAATAATTATTATAGAGTTTTATTTTATTTTTTTAGTCAATATGATAGATCTTAAATAGATTCTTTGCTAACGCTAAAGCAATAATCACTTAAAATTTATCTCATTAGTATGTCAATATGTAACTACGAATCACTTAATTTTAAATGCAGAGTAGTATTGCTCCTTAGAATACTTATTCTCGCAAACTAGCTTACTTTATAAATGCTATTAATTTGACAGAATTTGATTTTTTTTTTTTAAATCTAAAAACTAAATCACCTGTAAATTAAATTTTGTCATGTCAACAACGATGTGGAGGCCGTGATCTTCACACATGCTTTCATGCAAAAATCTCTACCTTGGCTTGAATTCTACCAAATCTAACAAGAATCCATTAACCAAAGAACCGACCCCCTCCACCAAATCTCCTAAGGGAATCACCTACCCAGAACGCCAATCAAGTTGAAGTTGTATACTGTAATTGGCTTTGTTATCATATATGCTGGATTCTTAGTAATATCAATCTTCTGAATTTCTAACATACCACCTGTAACAATTGCTCGAAGAAAAACATACATGACATTAATACGCTTTGTTCTATGATGATACATTTGATTTTTGGTAAAATGTATTGCATTTTGGCTGTTACAAAACATTGAAATTGCATCCTGTTGTAGTCCCAAATCACCGATTAGACCTTTCAACCAAATAGCTTTCATAACAGTCTCGGCTGCTACCATAAGTGGTTCAGCTCAATGTGAGCATACGTCTACTGGTGGGGTCGGTCTCAATGAATTCACTGTCAACAAATATAGAGTACAAGAGGTTAATTACAAAATCATCTTTCCAAAGTGTCAAAACATTCTTGGGAATATCACAAAGAAGACCTTTCTCTTCAATACAAAATTTAGCAACCTTAAAAGGTAAAAAGATAATAAATGAATGTTGAAATATTCATATTTATACTGAAGTGGCGCAGAACCTAATTTATGAACATTCGTTCGAACGAAGTGTCGAGTGGAATTAGAGCGAACATTAAAGTTGAGTGTCGAGCGAATGTCAAACGAACTCTTGAGTTGTGTCCAACTCAAGCTCACTGTCAAACTATTGATGAGCGAACCCACCGAGTGAGTCTTTGCTCAAGCGGTGGAGACACCACTCAAGCGTGCAATTTGTAGAGGTACTTTTTCAACAGAATTCAAGCCACTTCTCAATAGGCTTTACAATATTTCTTATTATCCTGATAAGATTTACTAATAATTGTGATTCTATATGAATGACGTTTAATGTTATATTTATTTCTATTCGATCAAATACCTGAATAGTATCTCAAATTCTGAACAAGAATGTAGAAATCCCAAGGAATACGAGAGGACTAGACTAATTCCTCCATCGCCTTGTGCAATGATATGACATGAAATCCAAACTTAAAAATATGTTTAGATTATTAAACTAATATACTGATTTAGCAGATCAAGATTTAGGAATAAAGATAGNCTCTCTCTCTCTCTCTCTCTCTATATATATATATGCATGAGCGCATGATCAGGTTCTTCTAGCTAGGAAGATTTAATTTATGAGCGGTGCTACTCTGTTGCCTAAGTAGCACCGCTTTTAATGACTGCTAGTTTTTTTTTTTTTCTTTTCATATTTTTTAATATATTTAAATATTTAAAAAAAAATATCAATATACTTAAAATCACTTTCTTAATCACTAAGCTGTGTTTGGATGTTGAACTGAGTTGAGCTCTTTAAATGTGTTTAGATGTTAAGATGAATTTATATATATTTATAGAAAATTATAAATATATGGGACCCACTTGATATGATATGTCACAGCTGGCGCAACCGGTAAACGAAAAAAAAACCATGCAGCCGCGTTCCATTCTTTCACATTTGTGTAAAGTCAACAGATGAAAACACAAAAATCTAGGGTTGGAAAGAAGAAACTGAGGTATGAAAAATGAAAGAATAGAAAAGGTGATCTGATGTTTGTCAATGTGGGGCCCAAAGATGAGTTGAAAATTGAACCACATTCAATAAAAGTGAAACTTGTGTTTGGATGTCGGAGGCACTCTAAAAATGAGATGAGTTCATCATCCAAATGAAGCAGTAAAAAAACAAATTATTTTATCAAGCGGTACATATGAGCGGTACAACTTAAGAAGGAAAATAGCTTTTTCCTTAATTTATTTGAGCGCTTGCTGGCACAAAGCTTGGATCCTCATTATCACACCAGCTAGCTAGCTTGAACCCCACGACCATCAATTTTGCTCATTTGGCCTCGCAAATGCTTACATCTACCCAACTAATTAACAAGGATCACCCTTTAGCCCTTATTGCTCTAATTCAATAAGTTACATACAAGTTTCAAAATTGAGACATCCTAGCTAGTGTTCATCAGATATTCACTAAAAGAAAAAAAAAAGAAAAAAGAGTATTTTTGACGATTTATTTGCAACAAAAATCAACTCAATGTAATAGAAAATAATTATTTTTATAACAAATAACTAGTCAATTTTTTCTTATAGCGATTATTATGTATTAATCAGTAGCCGTTCAATTAGTTATTTCCAGCTCGACTACTGTGACATGACTAGTCTTCTGCTCCTTTTTTTTTTCTCATTTTCAGTGGTATTTGTAATATATAGACTATTGAGTCAGGAGTGATGATTAGTGTTCACGTGAACATATATAAGTATGTTTGGACATTGACAATTCTCGATACAATTCTCAAAATTTCACATAATCTTATTTTTAAACTTTAAACAAAAATAAAATATTTTTTAATTTTTAACTTTTTTTATCTGATTATTATTCAAACACAAAAATTAATATAATTTTTATAAAAAAAAAAAAAACACAAAAATCAATACAACTTGTAAGGGCATTTTTCTCTAGAAAAGGCCTACCGGGCTTTGGCCCAAAACTCTACCCAAAGGCTTCCCTATTCGTGTAGGGAACAAAACGCCTGCCAGGAAAGGGCGCCAAATAGTCGATAAGGCAGATCAGCCTAACGTTCTATGTCGCCCTCGGAAATAAGGGATCTACACAAAATGCAAGGGAAACGTGGAGGACCCTCAATTCATCGGTATCAGGTCATCTACGGCTCGTATAAACCAGATCAGAGATTAAAGAACCATACCGTATTAATGACGTTGTTGTTAAGTCACAAGCCACATTTATGGAGCCAATGCAAAGCCACATTGCATTAAAGAAGATCTGACAGATACAAAAAAGAAGGCACGGACTTTGTGGAGAAAAAAAGACTATATGCACCCTCCCAGACATGGTATAAATAGCAAGCTCCAGATACCAAAAAATCTCTCTGATTCTTAGAACTCTTTTATTTATTTGTTGTCTTCCAAGAATGTTCACTAACTTTAGCATCGAAAGTTATCCAGCCCCTAGGCCGCCCTATCAAAATCGTAGTCTTTTCTATCTTGTACAAATCTTGTTTTCAAAGATCTGAATTGTCGGAATTTAGCTCAAAGGTATGCAAAACACGACATTAATACAATTATTACAAACTTTAAACAAAATTTTAATTTTATAATATTTTTAATCTAACTTTTTTTCACTCAAATGATTTTATTAATATTCACAAAGTTATGAGATACTCCAAGTATTGAAACAAAATTATGAGATAGTACTCTTTGAGTCTAGGCCGTTTTACACCCATGTTTTGTTTTTGGGGTTAATTTTGTTGATGAATTTAAAGAACGTCATATGGGGAGTCAAACAAGATGTCGATCGGTCGTATCAATTATATGTGTGCTAACTGTTCGCCGCCTCTAGTAAAAAATACATGATTATTTACATACACATACATGACTTTCTATTCGATCATGCAGCATGAGGCTGCGGGACCCTATTTTTTAAAAATAAAAATAAAATAAAATAAAAATCCGTGCATGCAGCTCATGCAAACATTGAATATATTCCAATATGATTCGACAGCTAATACTATATATATAATAATACTGCAAATAATCACAATCTGCATTATTGGCCTCAACATGTGAATTGCAATGATCTGCAAGGCATTGACAGACACAAACACCATCGAATTTGTCCAAAATTTAAAACATTAAGATCTTGTGCATCATGTGATCATCTATATGTATATATAATAATATATATATGTACTATCTTTCACATTCTGATCAAGTCATGTCGGCTTTCCGAAATTGATTTGATATCATAATCAGATAGAACCAAAAGATCACTCCTAAATTCAAATTTCTCACAGGGACCTAATCATAAATCTGTCGTGGAACTAGATGTACATTTCCACGTAATTAACGACAGAAAAATATGCATTTTTTTCAGCTGAGTGCTGGCATAGCACCCCGGCCTGTAACTTATAATTAAGGAAGATAAATGTTTTATTTATAAAAATATTTTTATAAAAATAAGTTATAAAATAATGTAAATTGATGTGATACGATAGATTGTACATTTATTTTTACTTTAAAATAGATTTAATGTGTAATGATATGAAATAATATCAATTTATAAATTTTTTTTTATAAAATTTTTTTATAATTGTAACACTTCACGTTATAAAAAACAGCCCGACTAGTACATATAGATGCGGCCGGACCCACCAATTGAAAACTAGTGGGTATTATGCATGATTACTGATCATCATGAGAGCCAATATGGAATCACTTGAAATTTTTGCATAACCCCAGCAATTATATATAAAATCATTTATATATGATCATCTTATACGACGACAATGCTTAAAAATTAAACAAAAGGCATGCTTGACTTGATCATCTATTGCTCATGCCCCAGCTACGTACGTACCATGCACACAGCAATGTGTCTCCTACTTAGAAAATTTACCGGTGCATGGCACAAGCTATAGCTAGTTGTCCAAATTTGACTGTTTTACATGCAGCCGGCCCCCAAGGTTGAAATTCGATCGGGTTTGTTTGAATGCAAGATTTTCTTACAAGTTTATGGACTTGGAAATTACGTACGTATATACGTACGTGGAGATAAGATCTTGCTATATATGTACGTACTGTGCTATATAGCTAGCTAGTCTGATCGAATGGATCATCAATTAAAGCCTTAAAACACGAGAAAAATATGGCAAATTCCATGAAGCTAGCATGCATGGACGACCCATGCAATATTGGTTAATTATTAATATTGACCGTTCTTTCCACTAATTAACATCTTATATATCTATCTTTTGCATGGTAAGTACTGATCAGACAATCTGTTCAATTTCCATCACAAGAAAACAATAAAGAGATCCAAAAAAGGCCAACTTCAAAGAGAATGCCAAAGCGCGCACCAATTAACAACTAAGGAAGAAAACAGCAAGGATTTATCTTGATTTACAAGAAATACATACATTATGAGTAACGTTCGATATGAGTCTAGGATATGTAGGTCTTCCTGTAGTCTTTTTTTTTTAAAAGGGAGAAAATGATAGAGTTACTGCCTTCCTAACTACTACCAATTTACTATTCTTTTTGTATTTGATTTTTTTTTTAATTTTTAATTTTACTTCATGGTTAAGTAAGTGACAATGAATAAAATTATATATATTTTTTAATTTTTTTTTAATGATTAAGGATGTTAAAAAAATATTTAAAAAAATAAAATAAAAAATAAAAAATTAGAAATAAACTATGAGTAGTAAACTATAAATACTACCCTATCACTACCCATATATATATATATATAATATGTGGAATTGATTTGCCCTAGTCTTATAAGCTAGGTAGCCTCTACGTACTATTCCACGTCCATTATGTGATGCAATATATGGTAATATATATTGATGACAAATTCATATATATATGAATTATTATTTTTAGATTATTATTATTATTATTGTCCTGTCTGTCTAGCAAGCCAATTGAATATAAAATATGCCACGTTTGTCCGTACTCTTGTGGAAAATTGAATTAATATTAATATATATTTTTATAATCAAGCCACATGCCTTTGCTATATATATATAAGTTTGTAAATGCGATCTCTTAACCTTTTGCGACCATTTTTTATCGCTGCAGTTAACTTTTGTTACGATTTGGGAGTAAATTAAAAAGCTATTTGCGTCATTTTTTGGACAATTGCGACGGACAAAAATTGCTGGAAATAGCATTTTTTGCGACGATTTTTAACTATCGCTGAAATTGATCAAAAATATCACTTTAATTTCGTCGAATATGCAGCGAATTAGAAATCGTAAAAAATGATCAATTGCAGCGATTATTAAAACTATTTGCGACGATTTTGAACGTTGAAAAAAGTATGATTTCTTGTAGTGCTTGTCTAATTCAAATGCATTCAAAATTAGATTTCACTTCTTTAATATTTAACTTTGTATGCAAAAGTACAGTAGATAAGTTAGTCAAATTATAAGTCTAAATTTTCTTTTATTGAATTCTTAATTAATTATTTAAAATAATAATCTTAATTGGCCTCCCTGGTCAACAATATTTAATTTCAAGATCTGCTTAATATCGTGCCCTTTGAATCTTAAAGATCTGTGGATATTAAAATAATAGAAAAAAAAAAAAAAGGAATATTGTGGGGGGAGTTATGGATTTGGAGCCGAGTCAAACGGATTTGGCTGCCTTTTTCCTAAGAACTTATCAAGAACCAATAATAGATTAATTAAATAATATGACTTTCTTTTTAAACTAATGCAATCGATATGGGCCTTGATTGAATGTGTTTCATGGGCCGGTACGCATTCTTGCCCAGAATTTTGAGGTTATCTGGCCCAGAGACATGAGAGATGCGAGGCCCACATTATTGGAGTTGTGTTGCATTGACCCCATACTGATTCGGCGCACAGACTATAGCAATAATATCCGGAGGAAAGATCTTATCAAATAAAGAAGCGATGAAGCGAATCAATTGCTACGTGTACTTATAATTTTAAATACATTTTTATTTATAACATCCATTTTATTAGATTTTTTTTAAAATTCAAATTTCATAATTTTTAGAGAAAGACTACTTACAATCAGCCATGGTGTAACCGACGCAACCGCACCTTTTTTTATAAATTTTTTTTTTTTTTTTTAATATTTCATTCTTTCATTTCGTTGTAGAAGAAACAAAGACCCTAGACAGACAAAGAGACTTTGCAGAGAGAGAAAGTAGGAGACTTTGCAGTTTGCAGAGCGAAATTGCACACGCAATAGAGAGAGGGGCAGGTGTTTGATTTTTTACTGGATTCAAGATCTAGAGTAGATCACCATCAATTATTGCTTCGAGTCTTCATAGAAGGGTCAACTTATTGGTAGAGCTAGAGAGGAGAGGGAAAGAAAATCAAAACACTTCAATTTCTTTTGGGTTTTCATGATTAAGTTCAATTAGTCAATCAAGGAACTGGGTCTTTTATTTGGGTGTAATTCACGAACTGGGTCTGCTTCTGATCAAAGAAAAAGTCATTTTTTTGATGAAAATGGAGGAAAATGCAACAACCTTGCAAACTGCTGTAAACTCTGTACAGGCATTAGGGAGAGGCTTCGATGTGAACTATGATATGAGGTTGCTCTACTGTAAAGGAACGGCTAGGTCGAGGGTGGTTGAAGTTTGTGAAGAACACACTTGGGATCTTCCGCTGTACGATGATGTCGTTGTTTCCAATATTCCCAAGGACATCAAGAACTCTCAGCAATCCCCTGGTAGCAAAGATAAAAGAATGAGAGAGGGAATGACGAAATGATAAAGGAACGAAAGGTTAAAAAAATAAAATTTTTTCATAAAAAAGCGTGCCTGTTGCATCGGTTACACAACAGCCTGTTGTAAGTAATGTTTTTCTGATTTTTAACATATTAATAAATGACATGTGGAGAAGTAAATTTTTTACAAATTTTTTTTAAGTATATTTAACATTTTCCATTAAGATTTTACGGTCCCTTAATTAACAATTTAGTTTGATAGAAGTATAAGATATTTTATATAGGAAAAAATTGTTATTCATCTTATATTTTTTCATTTTAAGTCACGCCAGCTCATGATGCGTATTTTTTATTTAGTTTTCTATCTAAGTTTTGGACATAACAAACAATTTAAATTGTGTCACATCTATGGCTGTAAATGAGCTAGTCTGTTCGATAGCCTGTTTGGTATTCGTCCGGTTAAACTCGAATTGAACTTGATTGGTGAAAAAAAAACCGACCATGAAAGCAAATATCCTCTCGATTAGTAAATAGCACATACCCGACGAAATTCAACTCGACTCGACTCAACTAAGGTTCATTAAGGCCCGCTTAATTATGCCTGAATCGACGCATTTGCTCGATTCGATTAAAGCTCATTCATATATTGATGGGTATATACATACACCAATGCATATATACATATATATATATTAGCTAATAATATAAGCATAGCACTTTTATAATTAAATATATAATATGTAACCTAATTACTTATGCATATATATTGAATATGCTTTATAGTTATATTTTATGATTTTTACAATAATTAGTCGATAAAATTTAATAATTTCATATACTAGTATGTGAGAACTATATAGGAAATATATATACGCTATCATATTATGTGCATGAATTAATAATTTATGTAAGTACTAGGCATATAATATATTGTTATTATGGATAAATATCAATTAGCTACATATTAATTATTTATAAATTTTTAAAATCTTATAATTTAATAGAGGTTTTACTTGTTAGTTGTACAAATTCAATATTAGATTTTTTTATTTATCTAATTTATTAATTATTAAATCTTATTAAAAATAAAATAAAATAAAATGAGAAACTCGAGCCGATCTCAAGTTGAGAGTTTAGCTTACCGAGTCGAGCTCGACAAAGATTAAATAAAAATTTTGAGTTTTGAGTTTTTTAAATCGAATCGAGCTCAACAAGCTAAAGACCTGCTTGGCTCAACTCGATTATATCCTTAGTTACGTCAATTCACAAAACTGCCGAAGAGAAATTTAATATTAAGTACTAGTATTACTCCTTAATTTTTATTTTATTAACACAAGCAAAACATCAATATCAATAAAACTATTATCACTATTATCTAGAATATTAAAATGGTATTGTATTTGAAGGTCATTAAATTTACTAGGGTTGGGCGGCACCAGCCACCTTGCCCCACCCTGTTCGGTCTCTACTTGGCTGGGATGAGAGGCATGCAGGTGGATACCTACATGTAGCTTGGAGCTTGGGGTAGGGTCCAAGCCTTCCCAGCCCAGCCCATTTATATAAACATCTATATTAAACAAAATAATTTTTTTTTAATAAAACGATGTCGTTTTATTTTTTAAAATAAAACAACGTAAGGGTTAGGTTTTATTTAAACCTTGTGTGTGTGTGTGTGTGTGGGGCATAGTGGTGCCCCTGTTCTCTCCTCTCCTATTTTTCTCCTCTTCCTACTCTTCTCATCCTTCTCCACTTTTTCTTCTCCTTCTTCTTGAAGCGTGACCATGGAATCACGACCACGCATAGTTATGGGTTTGTGAAGAGACCAGTGGCGGACCATCACAGGGGCAGGGGGGCCACAGCCCCCCTAAAATTTTGAAAAAAAAAATGTATATAGATATTATTTTTTTTATAATTTAATAAGATTATATTAATCTTATTTGGTGTTGGCCCCCTCTAAAAAATTATTTTTGCCCCCTCTACAGAATTATTTTGATTTTTTGAGTGTCTTTATATTATTTCAATGATATATTATTCTTAACATATCATATAATTTTTTAATACATAAGTTCTATTAAATGTATTTTATTTTTATTTTAGATCTTACTATTAGATTGTTCTATATACCGCAGAAAAAATTATATATAGATAGAACAAAAAATATTTATTATAGTTTTAGCTTTGCTTGGCCCCCCCTAAAACAGATTCCTGGTTCCGCCACTGGAAGAGACCTACGACCATTTATGGTCGTGACTCTTTCCTCATATATTTTGTTGTTGTTTTGGATTTTTTTGTTGTTTTCCGATTGTGGATAGATTTGTGATTCTACATATTTGTTGTTTTTCAGTTGTTTTAAACTTTTTTGGTATTTTTCAATTTTTTTTCTTTGCGGTTGGACAATGGGCTGGGTGGGGCAAACGCCCATGGGGGCCAATCCACTTCCTGACATCCAAACGGGTGCACCCCTCCATGGGAGGCGGTGTAGGGTTCGAGGGCCCAAACTGTCCCCTTGCCCATACTGAGGCGAGGGGCGAGACAAGGATCCCGTCTGGGAGGTGCTAATAGCACCCCTAAAATTTACCATAGCAATTCTTTTCTTTTCTATATCAAGATATGTAGTCAAGCAATCATAGAAAATACTTTTTTCTTTATGGGATTTCAACGATGAATAGGAGACTAAGGAAGTGTTAATTTAATTTCCATCCAATGAAAAAAAAATTGGAAGTTTAATTTCACTCGAACCAAAATTAGTTCAATCCAGTTGTTCACCCAACCTGCTCTTAAGGATATTTTCTTTTGGATTTGGTGCCTAATCAATGGGATTTGGTTGCCTGTTTGACTTCCAACTCCCAACAACTTATTAATTATTAATTTTATTCATAATTTGGTTTTAAAGTCTTTTTAAATATGGCATATACAAGATTAAATAGAGAAAAAGAAAACGAATTGTAAAAAAGAATATGAATTACTTCATAATTTCAAATTAACTTCATTAGTTCTCGAATAAATTCCACTGACTTTTTTTACCAAAATGCCCAAATTAAGAGCCCACGATCCATCTGTCCTGAGCTTCAAGTAGGAGAAAGACATTGAAGAAATATTAATAATAACGCAACCTAAGTTGTTCACAATGTGCAGGACTACTTCATCCTGTTCAAAAGGCCCGAACTCAACCTGTTTTCAAACCCTCACATTACACAGCAATGGGTTAACCTCATTGTTAAGTCTGACAAGCAGGGGGAGAAAACAGAAATTCCGAATCCAGGTTAGGAATTAGGATATCTTCTTCCAACCCCTTCCCTAGTTTTTGAATTTACCACCATGCAGAGCGTTTTGTAACGAGTAAAGATCATTAACATTGGTAAGAAAGGATATAGGATTAACTCTCACATCAAGCAGGTAGCAACAAATCTCAAATATGCAATTGGGGGGCAACTTATACAGATTCCTCGAAAAAAGATAACGCCTTACATGGCAGTCACAAAATGTGATAGTAGTTCCCAAATATCTAAATGTGGTAATCAAACATAGTTTTTTTTTTTTGTTGCCATTGGGTGTCCGAGAGCAGAGTCCCGACTAATCTCAGGGAGAAAATCCAGAGATTGTTTACACCTAGTGAAATTCGAACCTTGACCTTAGAAGGAGTATACCACCAAGACCAAGACCTTTACCACTTGAGCCAATCCCTGGAGTTGGTAATCAAACATAGTTAATGACATTTCATGCTGTTTATTTCTTCTCTTCTTTTTCAAGCTTATCTACACCTACTAAGCAGAGCATTTAACTCTGAGTCCTTAGCATGGAGATTCTCCACCAAGTTTCATTAAATATTCAGTTATTACTTCAGAACTCGGTCCCAACAACTCAAGAAGCATAAACCGACAATCGTTGCTAACATAGCATTGTCACTTTCTGAAGCCAAGCATAATCCATTTGGTAAAAGGATTTTATGAAGACAAAGATCTACAAAAAATCTGCCAAGACTATACAAAAAATATACACACACAATATGGAGGTAGCAAAGAAGGATCATGCGTGCAAGCCAGAATCAGATCATGGAGTAACAAGGCTAAATGAAGCTCAATAATTTGTCAGAAGTTCGAGTTGTATTCAGTTATTGACATAAAAAGAAGCAAAAATGAAAACATTTCTAACCAAAGAAAATAAGGACCAGAAAGATACTGTTCTAAATTATTGAACAAGAAGGACCTTATAACTAGGGAAAACAGCGTTGGGAACTTCACAGAGATAAGTTGCAGATCAGAGAGTAGATATATTCATTTATTTTACTAGATATCGGCAGCAGAAATCTCATTTTAGAAGCATGAAAAAAGAGAATATAAACAGCATAAGCATGTCAATCATATTAATGTAGTACAAAAACCGATGAAATCATAAAATATAATAGCATTACGGAAAATGACAACCAGCAGAATCAAATTCTGAATCTCACAATCTAAATTTAGAAAGGAATGACAGAGCTACCAAAATGAAATGGAGAAGTAACAAAAATTAAAGGGAAAAAAAAGGCATTATGAAATTTGTGATCTTGCTAAGTCACACTTCTATCCGCAATCCAATTGTGAAAAATGGGAGAACCCATTGTGATAACAAGCCACAATCTCACTTGCACTCAACACCTGCTTCGGCAGCTCGACGAGGCTTGCTTTTTCGCCTGCTTCCATTATGTCGAAATCCATTAGCCTTAGTTGAATCATCAGTGCTTAGTCGATTGCCATTACCATTTTCCTCCTTTACAGAATCTGGCTTTTCTTTTACCTGTGGGTTTCGCTTCCTCTTCTTTCCATTTTCTGTTGCTGAAGGGCTCTTCATCTCTTTGCTTGGAGTACCAGATTTTGCATTCTCACTGTCTTCCTCTTCTATCTTTTCGACTTCTTCGTCGATTTCATCCTTTAGTGGTTTCTGTGGTCTTCCCCTTCTCTTCTGTGCAGGAATTTTCTCCTCCTCACCACTTCCCGGATCGTCATGATTGGTAACAGTTAACCTCTTCCCCTTTCCTCTACCTCTACCCATAATCTCAAAGCACCACGACAGAATAACTCATACAAATAAAAAATATTTCTGCCAGACAGAAAACCAATATAAAGGAGTCAATATACCCAAGATATACAGTCTTGTAAGTAAATACAAATTTCTGATAAATATGGATAAAACTATAATAATCATTATAATTCCATCATGTTCTATTTGGAGGCCAACCAAATAGAAAGATACAAGTTGGAGTGGGAAAAACAGCGAAACATAATAGCAGATCCCACTGAGTGATGCCATAACAGACAAACTAGCAACTAGCATACATACACTCCTTACCAATAAACAAAGACAACTATTACATTCTGACACCACCTATCTACCAAAATGTAAAATATTTGGACATCTGTCAAAATGAATCCATATTGTCTTTTATGGCAGTTGCAACAAAGCAGTTCTCACATGCATAAAGGAGTACTTTTAGCAATCTAAAGGATAATGCGTGGTACTTCGTCTCCAACAAACATAAATTATGTTTAAGACTCTTTGAGCTAGACCACCTCCTCCCCTCATAAGACTAGGGTAGAGGGTGAGGTTATGGATGTGTATTTAATGGGGCAGCTAGATAGCATGGCACAACTATAAAATGGCTAGATAACGTGGCCTTATTTGTGAAGGGGCAGTTAGTTGTAGCACACATCATACTGGTTAAGCGGTTGAGCTGACTATAAATGGATGGATGTAGAGTATAGAAAATGTTTGGTGCCTTGTCCTCGTCTACTTTGCCAGAGGCTGCAAATGATAGGAATCCTTTAGACACAGAAGAGGCATAGGCATCGCCTCACAATTTAATCCAGATTTGTGCTGGGCTGCTTTGATTTTCACTGGAAACTGAAACAACTAATAAACTGAATATGAATAATGTAAAGATAAATATCTGACCAAAAAAACTCCTTTAATCTCCATTTGGTTTTTGGAGAAAAAACATTAACAATTAATTTGTAAATCATTGTTTGCTGTTGCTTTTGTGCTCGCCAAAGACATGAACTTGGCTAAGCTAATCAGCGAGCTTAGTACTTGCAAGAAGAGGATTTTTCTCTACAGTCCAAAAACTCGAAAATTCAATATACATATTTTTTTTATTCAAACATTAAAAGCCTTTCATATAACAGCCCTCTTGAAGGTGAAAGCAAACCTTAGGAAAAAATTGAAAATTTAATATTAGACAATCAATTTTAACTTGTTTTTCATCTGTATTTTCAAAGAAACCAACCACAGCTTACAGAAGATTTGCTTTACAAGAGTCAATTAGAAGATGAACAACTAACCAAACTTCTGCTTCAGCCACTAACTAAAAAATTTGTATCGGTTACTCTCAATACATCAAAGCGCAGCGACATAGAAATTTTGAAACTAAAATCTTTAGAAAGTAACATCCACATAAACCTCAATCAACGTGAAGGGTAAAATGAACTCATGAGATTATCAAATCTTGAAGATCAAAGCACCAGAAAATAAGCTTTTATAAAAAGCACAATCTCCAAAAATAGAAAATTAAGATCTAAAACAAAGCATGAACTTGATAGAACTCAAACAATTCAAACACAATACAACGAGTTTCAACTTTCATAGGCCAGAAATACCAAGAACAAAAGCAATATATGGAACAATAAAAAAAATAAATAGATAGAGAGAGAAACTGATACTAACCAGATATGAAAAACAGATTATTCGCATCTTCAACATTAAAGCAATTAGTTTGAATCTGTTAAAGCACCCATATAAGCTTAAAAGAGAACAAAACACAGATGGGTTTTCATCTTCCAATAGATTTCCACGGAGAACAGCTCAGAAAAATGAGGACTTTGAACTGCAAAAACTATGATCTGAGGTTGAAATATGGGATTCCCAGATCAAGAAACTGTGATTCGAATTAGTTTAGGGATAAGAATATAAGGAACGGCACGTTGGCCCCCCCCTAAAACCAAATGAGACGGAGGAAGGAAGAGAGACAGAGATGAAGAGATATTTGTTGATTGGTTCTGTAGTCTCTGTGTGACTCATAGTGTAAACTGAGATATGTTGCTAAGAAAATTGAAAACCCAAGGGTATTTTAGTAAAACCAAGATTGCTCTCCAAGAGTAATTGTTGAACTGTTTTCAAAGTTAAAAAAACCTACAAAGTGGATGCCATTTGTCTCCAGAACTGAAACCTAAGGACAGGAATTTTGCAACTGCTTTAGGCAAGCAAACGACAGCAATAACTTGAATTATGAGAATTTTTGGTTGAAAGTTGAACATAAATGTTGCTTTTGAATTTATTGTAATTAGACATTTTTTTTAGAAGCCTGAAAAACATATTTTTTAAAAATAAATTCACAGTTAAACATGATTTCATATGATAAATTAGATTTATTTTACAGTAAAAACAGTTTTATAATCTAATGTACAACATTAAATCATACCAGTTTGTGAATTTACTTTTATGAAATTCTTATGCAACTAAAACATTTCTAATTTTTTTATAACATATAAAAGTCAGGTTATGAAAATAATATTTTCTGCTTTTTTTTTTTTAAATTTTATTTTATAACTTTCAAAGACTATGCAATTAAATTCATTGCTTGCAAAAATTAACATCATTTGGTAATAGAGCGATGCTACTCTGCCGCCTGAGTAGCACCGCTCAGTGTTACCGCTTTTGTGTTTTCAACTTTTTTTTTATTCATATTTTTTAATGCATTTAAATATTTTTTAAAAATAAAAAAATATATCAATACACTTAAAATCACTTCCTTCATCATTAAGTAAAAAAAAAAAAAAACAATTGCATTGAGTGGTCAAAAGGAGCGGTCAATTTGAGGAGGCATAATATTGTTTTGCTTGATAATAATACGGGGTTGAAAGGTTGATAGCATCCAAGTGGAAAATAATTGTTTTTTTTTTGTTTTTTGTCATACTAACTAGATGGAATTCTTGTAAATGAACAAAAATTGTCAACACGTTTCACTTAAGACAAAAAAAAAAAAAAGCTAAAATAAATTAAAAGAGAATTTGAAAACTAAAATATAATTAGATTTAGGATAATGATATGCTTATAACTACCCTCCTACCACCCTTTTACAGTTTTACTACTCTATAGTATATTTTAAATTTTTTTTATTATTATTTTCTTTTAAGTATTTTTTTAACATCCTTAATCATTAAGAAAAAATTAAAAAAAATATAACTTCACTAATAGTCAATTTCTTAACCATTAAATAAAAACAAAATTAAAAAGAAAAAGAAAAAGAAAAAGAAATAAAAAGAAATAGTAAATAGATGATAGGAAGTAGTAAGTCTATTATTATCCTTAAATTTAATTTGAGATACCTTTAGGCAGGGGATGTGGGTTTTGTTTTCCTTCTAATTTAAATTTTTTTTATGTTTTGATCTTCTCAAGTCTTTTTATGTTTTTTTATTATTTATTACTAATAATTTCTTTTGTGTTAAACAAGTGATTTTTTTTGTCAAAGAAGGAGATAAATATTGAAATAAGTGACTAAGAGTTTGATGAGTATATGGTTCCTAACCGATTAGTTTATAAATTATATGCCTCTTTGACGTGTTTTAGGGTTTTAGCATATACCAAGCTCCCTCTTTCTAGTCCTTTTGGGATGTAGGGTGTTACAATGGGCCGGTGACTGTCTTGTTCTAAGTATAAAATATGATACAAATCTAGAACTTGTGATCTATGCCTTTCATCATTCTTAACAGAACCTATTCCTTACAATTTTCAATACTGTGTAGCTATACATGATTGGTTTGAGATTGGCCATGAGTGACACCGTATAAGCGATTGAGATCTTGTTTTCCCGCACCACCCACGCCACCGCCAATGGCCGGTCCGGAAAAAAACTCTCAGCTTGCCGAGGTACCGGAGACCCACCTCAGTTCCTCATATGTGTATTGTACCATAGTTAATCTTTGTATTTGTACTGTTGTTAGCGGAAACCATCTTAACTAAATAATTAAGCTCCAGGATTTAGGGTTTTTGTTTGGAAGAAGTCTAGCAAATAATGTGTGAACATTAAATGTGCCGAAAAAAATAATAATTGGGTGTATGGATATGAATGGTCCGGGTAGTTGCATTGACAATATACTTGCATTTAATTTTACATGTGCACTGTTTATGGAGAAAGGGTGGACGAGACAATGTCATGTATATAGAGACAGACACAACACAAGAATTCAAGATGCTTGGACCGTTGGGCGCCACATTTGATCATGTCTCCCCACAATCTCTAGTGTTACTGTCTAGATGTGAATTGGTCTGAACAAAACACAATGCAGAAGAAGGAAGCGACTTCAAACCTACTGCTAGAAACTCTAGAGTTTAATATCGGGTGAGCCTAAAACAATGGCCCATAGGAGCAGAAAACTACCTAAGATTCAAGATTCCTTAAAAAAAAGGACAAAAAGACAACAAAAGAAGAAGGCATCAATATACGCTAGAAGTAAAAAAGATGGAGAATCTGCATCATTTGTGTTGAAACGTCACACAAATGAGCAACACAGGATGATCGTGTCAATAGATAGTGAAATCATGTCAGATATTCTACCAAGAAGAATTTGCATCACATGAGATATGAGCATTGAAGCATCCAGTACTGTCCTTCTACACTTTGAATGATTTATAAGATCAAGAACTCTGTGAAAAATCCCCTGGGTTTCAGAAATCTGTGTTTTATGATGAACATATTACTACGTGAAGAAATTTATAGGCCTAACTCATATCATAAAACCGGTTCTATAAGAGAGGATTGTTCATTCTTTATAAACATGCCCAAGATCTTGTCCACAGGCAAAGTGAAATTATTTCTTTACACCCTCCCTCACGTGCAGGCTAGTATTTTTTCTGGTCATTGTCACGTGGTAAGTAGTGTGGGCCTCCATTCGTCCTGTAGTAGGCTCTGATACCAAGAAGAAATTTATGGGTCTAACTCATCTAAAAAAACTGATTCTATAAGAGATGATTGTTCATTCTTTATAAATATGTCAAAGATCTTGTCCACAGGTAATGTGAGATTATTCCTTAACACTACGCTAATATTACTAAGTGAGAAAATTTTTATATAGCACATGTTTTTTCCTATTGCATACAACTATCAAACAGAAAACACATTTTCTTGATATTATTTAACTTGCCACACTGATAGTATTGACAACTAAATATGCATAGAGAATTGAACAACTGGGAAAGTAATATATGTTTTAATTAAATCTAGATTGAACTAATAAATGAGGATGGATCTGGAGGAACTGGCACTTCAACAGCTCCTTCCATCATCTGTATGACTTTCTTCATTGTTGGCCTTAGCGATGGATCCTCCTGAATGCACCATATTGCAATCATCACATATCTCTCCACTCTCTTCATGTCAGACATTGCTTCCTCATCATTCCCCAATGAGAGATCCAGTTTCCTCTCTTTATAGCAGTCATACACCCAATCAGCAAGTATCATCTGATCCTCATTCTGCACATCTGCTTCAAAACTCTTCCGGCAGCAGATGATCTCTAGCAGCAATATCCCAAAGCTGTAAACATCCACCTTGACTGTAACGGGCATGTTTCTGAACCATTCAGGGGCTACATACCCTTTGGTTCCTCGGATTCCGGTCATAGTCCGAGTCTGGTCCGTCTTCAAAAGCTTGGCTAATCCAAAGTCAGAAATTCTTGCTGTCAAAGAGTCATCCAAAAGGATGTTCTGTGGCTTGATATCGCAATGTATGATCTGGGTGCTACACTCTTCATGCAAGTACAAGAGCCCTCTTGCAGTTCCTAATGCAATTTGTATTCTTTGGTACCAGTTAGGCCGTGAACCTCCAAAGAGGAAGTTTGCTAGAGAACCACGGCTCATGAATTCATATACAATAAGCCTGTGCTGCCCCTCATTACTGAAACCAAGCAGTTGTACCAAATTTTTGTGATTTGTTCTGCCAATAGCACTCACTTCTGCTTTGAACTCCAGATCGCCTTGTGTCACGATATTGTTCAACTTTTTAACTGCAACAGGCTTACCACGATCAGATTCTAGGGCCCCTTTATAAACTGTTGCGAAAGCACCATGCCCCAGCTCTTCCTTGAATCCTTCTGTAGCTTTTTTTAGTTCCTCATAGGTGAAACTTCGCAAGTTCATGCCCGGCATCACTGGGTATAGTTGAACAACCTTTGGCTTAAAATAATCGAAGCGAAAGACAGCCAGAAAGGCCGCCAACAGCAAGAGTAGGTTGAAAAACACAGAGCTGCTTAAGAGCACCGATCCAATAAGGATCAGAGTTGAACGATCTTTCTTCTTAGAATCTGCATCTGAAGGCTTGAAAGTTGAATCATCCTTCCGTATTTTGATCAGGGCCTTTCCTCCAACTCCGGAGTCCATCCTTCCATTCGAGAGTGGAAATTTCTTCTTCCAACAATCTCCGGTTCTGAAAATGGCAACAGCACAGAAACAATCACCCAAGCAAGCATTCCTGCACCAATCCTCAGTTTGGCCTTGAAAATGTTCATAATCAGATAGGGGCCAATCTGTATTTAGCATGGGCTGAAGGTAAAAAAGATCCGTTTCCGGAAATGATTCATTACAACTTTGTTGGATAAAGTTTGCTTTACATCCTTTCGTTACATCATCTGGATCAATGTAAGCGTATCCTTCTGGGCATATGCAACGAGGTCTTTGATCATCTCCTAGTTGGCAGTAGCTGTTGAAACCACAAGCTCCACCGCCTGTCTCTTCCCTTATGTCTGTGCAGATATTAGAAGGTATGAATTCCGACATAGGGGACCAAGCCAAAGGCCAACTCATGGAATTCGAAATATTATGGCGTTTTGGGTATACATAATGCCTAAAAACTCCATCAGATTCAAGAATCGCCCTCTGATAAAAGTCTTGAGTAGATCCGGCCTTGGATGATATCGTATTAAGTATGCTTCCATTTTCTGCTTCAATGTATATAGAACCAGACTGGTTGAAGACAACCTGATAACCGCTTCCCCCAGTTTTGCTTGACCAATAATCAGAATTAGCAGAGTCCAAGGGAAAAGCTATAGTTTGAAGCACAAGATTTCCATCCGATTGCAGTGAGAACTGGAATCTTCCGTTTGAGTAATTCTTTTCCGAGTAACGTGCAACAAGTTTTCCAGACCGAGCTATAGTGTTTGTGGGTAATATTGTATCAGTTGGAAGATCAAAACTCTGCCACAAATACACAGAATTTTGGGTTGCCAGCACCAAGTTTCCGCTGTCAAGCATGGCTGCATAGACAACACCTGAACGCTCTAAATTAGCTCTCCATATCTCTTTGCCTGCTGGGTCATTGAGCACAAATTGGCCGCCTGTAGTAAGCTCAACTTTGGATCCTCTTGGCACTAGATTATTTCGATTGGCTGCCCAGACAATGGTTTCTTCTGGTATTTTGCTGAACCAGATGGCTAGTAGATAACCACCATTTTCAATCAGTCGGAAGCCAAAAGAAAATTCACCAGAAGGCGATGCCCAGGAAGAACCATCGTCCTGCGCTGTCAAGGATGAGCCTAAGGATTGGTTTCCGTAAGTTTGAGCTGAGGTAGAACATGCCATCATCAATAGAAGAAGAAGCAACGAGCTGGGGAGAGGATTTGGCAACGCTAAAGCCATGGAATGATCAAGTGTGTATTTTTCAGGAGATGATTAGTTAGACGGATTAATAATAATTGAAAGATATACTGGACAATACATTAGTACTTCTCCTTCCAACCATAGAAAGAACTCAGGGAAATTTCATCGAATGCTTCAGTTTTTTTCAGAGTTTGTTCACAGATTTGACTAGCGACTTTTCTCTGTTCTTAATCATGGCAAGACAAAGACAAGACCTTTCCAACGCCGACGTTTTGACAAATTGTTCTGTTTTTTAACAAAAATTTCGGAGAAATGCTCGCTTCATGATAACAAGAAAGATATCACGAAAATAAATTCTCGTAAATTGAAGTAATTTGTTATAATATTATATTAAATTATAAAATAAATTTAATGTATCAATATATTTATGTTAGTTTTTGAATTTTATTTTTACAAAATCTATTTATTTTATTTTTCCAAAATTGTGGTGTGAAGAGATATCACATGTTTGTACAAGATTGGACTCCATGAATTATTAAATTGCAATATTAGTAAGAAGATAACCATAAGAACTGGATAAGAAAATCATTTCCTTAAAAGTAGTACCATTGATGCGATTATTATAAATGTTGGAATAGACTTTTTTTTTTTTTATGATAAAAATAGACTTTATTTTTTATTGTTAGTGGTTGTATTCTTGCCATTGTTGGGTTGAATAGGTACATTTTAGTGGTCTGTCGGTAATTAAAATACTACACCTTCCCGCTATCATTTTTGAGAAATTTTATTTGCAGTCTTCGTTTGGAGACTGCATATGTAAACCCTTTATTAAATAGAAAAAAGTATCATTTTGATTAGAATATTATTATAATTTTAAAAAATTTTAAAGACAAATTAACTAGACTTACACATACAATCTCTAATGCAGTCCTCATTTGGAGACGGTAGGTAGCATTGCTCACATTTTTAGTGGTTGTATACATCCATGTAAGCATGCATGCGTGCATTTTGGGGCAGTCAAGTATTTCGCTAGAGGGGACCTGGATTACCCTGCAGGCACTGCATCGTACTCCAAGGTCTATTAACTCATTAACATGCATTTTCAAAACAACTCAGTCGTAATATGTTATCGCTCACTCGTCTTTGACCTGAAAAAGTTGCAGAAAATTCTCTCCTTCGCCTTTTCAACTTGAAAACTCAAAGAATTGTATGAATTTATAAGTTATTAGAGAAATAATTTTTGCAAATAAAACAGAATTGAAGTAGAACCTTCTATTATGCCAAAATTAAAAAGAGTAATCTTACTCATCATCTTTTTTATCATCATCATCTCATTATGTAGTATTAAATAATTAGACATTATTTATTATATTTCACTTGTAATCTTATCATTTAATATCACATCAAAAAATATTGAGAGGAGGATGATTATAAAAAAAATGATAAGTAATTTTTTCATTTCTCAGTTTGAAATCCACTCCTGTCCCCTCATTGCTTCTCTCTTCTCTTCTCTCTCTCAGTTACAAGTGAAATATGATAAATAATTTCTAATAATTTACTATCATATTATGGGATGATGAGTAACATTTCTTTTGAAAGAAGCAAAATTCATTCATAATGAAGATAATTACACAAATCCATAGCAGAATATTTACAAGGTAACATCTAGGAGAACTCTAGAATGAATAAAGTCCAGATAATAATGCCACCATTGCATATTATTTTGGACAAAATAAGCATGTCTTGCAAGTAAGTGAGCAACTTCGTTTCCTTGGCGACCAACATGGAGCACATCTGCATAACAAACTAAAGAAGAAGACATTGAATTTCTGCAATCACCGACCCCTCCCAGATAAATTGGGTTCTTTAGAACGAATTGCTTCAATAATAATTAAAGAATCCAATTTTAGAATCAAATAAGTCACACCCGGATGCAAAATCAATTGTATACCCCTTCGAGCATCCACATCCGATGCCTAAAGCCCCTAATTCCCTAAATTTTAGCAAAAACAAATTTAACTTTTTGACAAAACCCCTCTCCATCCGGTTTCTCTATTTTAGGGAAAGGTTTTTGGGATGTGAAGGAGCCACTATTCATCCCTAAATCAATTTTTATAAATATTTTATTCTAACAAATAAAATAAATTATTCTTCCAATCATCTATAATTTCTCTCATACTCATATTTATTATAGTTTTAAGTAATATTTTTAAAATAATTTAAATAATTACAAAAATATAAAAAAAAAATTTAAATATTATCGTACCAACAAAAAAATAATTTCAATTTTTGTTTAACATATTCGCTAGAGAGTAATAGTTCAAAACATAAGAAAAAAATATAAAATGGTGAGTAGTTAAGTTTGTAAAGGCATGTGAGAGAAAAAGTAATAGAGAAAGAATATATGAATATTATTTTAATACAATAGAAAAATGATAGGGAATGAGATGTAGGAGGTTTTTTAAAGATAAGTAAAAGTTTGGAAAAAAATTTAGGAAGTGTGTTTTTTAGCCAAATTTTAAGGAAATGAATAGAAAACCCAATGTGAATGCTTTTAGTGCTGCTAAAGCTTCAATAGCATTAACTTCAAACGCTTAATGTTCCTTTTGACTAGAGGCCATCAAAACGGTTCCTTGACCATCTCTTAAAATAACTCCAATATCAGTTGATTCAGAAAAACAAAAATAAGGTACCATCAAAATTAAGTTTCACTGTACCTTGACGAGGGGCCTTTCAAGAGAGCAAAAATTCTTTACACACCGCCACATGTTGACTCTTAACATACACAAGACGATTATTAACTATCTCTAAAAGAATACAATCAAAATTTTGAAACAACTTAAGGTTCCTATATTTCCAAATACCCCATGAGATATTAAGGAAAATAGGAACTAACTTGGAATCAAACTTCATTAATGCCCATACCAAATATGTAAATCTCCCAGATTGCCCCAAATTAGATAAAATTTGTGGACATTGAACAACCCAAGTTTCTTGAAGCACTGAATAGCCACAAAGAGCTTTATAACGAGCATTATAACCATCTTCCTCAAAAAACTTATAGTGTTCACACAATCCTGATGGAATAATCTCCCTTAAAACTAAATTATGTTTTGTAGGAAGACAATTCTTTCATGCCCTACACCCAAACTTCTTTACTTTATTGGGCAGCTTCAAATTCCAAAAATGTCTCCAAAACTGCTTGTATCTTCAACATTAGAACTTTAAGCATGATCTACTGGATTGAACAACTGCAAAGTTGTATGGTAGGAAGATTTCACAAAATAATAGCGACTCTTGTTTCCTAGCCACACGATTATGTCATCCACCATTACATTCGGGAACACAGAGAACCAATCTAGATTATGAAGAAAGCGATCTAGTTGTTCTGGATTTTCAGAGAAATAGGAGTTCCCTTTCGACACGCAGTCCGCCCTCAACCCTCTCATTGAAGATGGAGCCCTAATTGATGGCTTACAAATAGCTTGTGTATTTTGTGACCAAGTTAATGTATTTGGACCATTAGAAATCCCCGTCTATGTTAGAGGCCCAAATTACTTGTGACTCATTGAACAGAGCCCACTTGTGTCATTGTCAACCTCTGCGAGTAGTTCCCATCAATAGTAACCACATCATCTATCGATTCTATTGTCGAATCACCAAGAATCGGTATAGTGGACATGGAAGCAAAAGCACCCTTTACTTGTAGATTATTTATTATGTTTCACTTGTAGATTTATCATTTAATATCACATCAAAAAATATTGAGAGGAGGATGATTATAAAAAAAAATGATAAGTAATTTTTTCATTTCTCGGTTTGAAATCCACTCCTCTCCCCTCGTTGCTTCTCTCTTCTCGTCTCTCTCTCAGATACAAGTGAAATATGATAAATAATTTCTAATAATTTACTATCACATCATGGGATGATGGGTAACATTTCTTTTTAAAGAAGCAAAATTCATTCATAATGAAGATAATTACACAAATCCATAGCAGAATATTTACAAGGTAACATCTAGGAGAACTCTAGAATGAATAAAGTCCAGGTAATAATGCCACCATTGTATATTATTTTTGACAAAATAAGCATGTCTTGCAAGTAAGTGAGCAACTTCGTTTCCTTGGCGACCAACATGGAGCACATCTACATAACAAACTAAAGAAGAAGACATTGAATTTCTGCAATCACCGACCCCTCCTAGATAAATTGGGTTCTTTAGAACGAATTGCTTCAATAATAATTAAAGAATCCAATTTTAGAATCAAATAAGTCACACCCGGATGCAAAATCAATTGTACACCTCTTAGAGCATCCACATCCGGATGCCTAAAGCCCCTAATTCCCTAAATTTTAGCAAAAACAAATTTAACTTTTTGACAAAACCCCTTTCCATCCGGTTTCCCTATTTTAGGGAAAGGTTTTTGGGATCCCTAAATCAATTTTTATAAATATTTTATTCTAAACAAATAAAATAAATTCTTCTTCCAATCATCTACATTTCCTCTCATGCTCATATTTGTTATAGTTTTAAGTAATATTTTTAAAATAATTTAAATAATTATGAAAATATAAATTTTTTTTTTTTATCCATTCCATTCATCGTGCATATTACTTCCTCCATCATATCCCTGACATCGAATATTCTCAATTTGAAGATCGTAACGAGAAAGAAGAACGCATATCTCATTGTTTAGAATTAGTGCCATAGTATCTTTGACCTGCATAATATGAAAAAATCCCTCTCTAATAAAACCATATTTATCAACAAACCTCAAAATGATAGCAATTTATTCTCTTTTAGACTCATCCCGAGCTTCATCAACAAGAATACAAAATTTGGCATTCCCAATTTCTTCGCGAATCACATTTCGCACTTTACTTGCAAATATATGCAAAATTTCCTTTTGAATTTGAGGTGATGTATATTTGACATTCTGTGGAGCATTTTCCATGACAACTCCATTAATTTGATCATTATAACTTGCCAAAAGTTTTATCAGTTCCATGAAATTACCTTGATTTTTTTAGTCAGAACTTTCATCATGACCTCTAAAGGCACAAACTTGGAACGTAAGCCATCGAACACTTTCTATCGAAGTTTTGAGCCACAATAGATTATTCTTCATCTCTTGTGATACTTGTTTTTCAACTAACTTGTCAATATATCTTGACTGATTTATTAGATCCTCACAACATTTTATAGCATTTTTATGTGATGAATTTGGATCTCTCCCCACATGTCCTATTAAAGGACAATTCATTCTATCATTCACTTTTTTTCAATTGTCAAAACCTTTATTGGTAAATGCATCTAATCCTGGACGGCTTGTTGATTTCTTAGCAAAAATGTAGCATGGAAGACAAAATATAGCATTCTTCGATGGTGAGTACTCCAACCAATTTGAATATCTTTGAAACCAAGAAAATTGAGATCGACGACGTTGATTACCTATTCCTGAAAATGGATATTTTGAAAGTTTAGGTTGATATGGACCAGCTTTAAGATAGGCACGTTGGATCTTATCTTGTAGGTCAGTTAGTAGGAAATTCTCATATTTGTGGACATAATCCTGGATCATGTTCCAAAGAGATAGCATCCATCTCTTCAAGTTGGATTCTTGAAGTTTTAGAGGGACACTCGTCAGTGATAAAAGCATCACGTTCCGTTGTTAACGAGCTCTCTAAATGTATATTACTCTCCGAATTGTCCACATCTTTTTTTTTTTAAAAAAAGAATCAATTGTTCTTGGTTTGCTCATATTTTTCTAAACTTTAAGAAAAATTTATTGCTCAAGAATAAACCTGATAAGTACCTAATAAGTAATGATATAAAGTTGTTAGATTTTTTTATATAGTTTGTACTTATTAAAGTGAACAAAAAAAAACTAGATGCAAATGTTCTATGTGGCTATCAGCAATAGAATAATCATCAAGCTTGTAGAATTGAAAAGTTCATAAAGTACCTTTTAGAAGCTTGTGGCAGCATGACCCTCTCTCAAAGATTATAAAGTACTTTTTATGAGCATTTGATCCCTAAAATAAACTCATAAAAAAGATGCAGACAAATTAGATAACACTACTTAAAAGTTTATGAGTAACCTACACAAAAAAACAAACTTATTTTTTTTCAATTTTCAGCATTTCATAAGAATCAAAATAAAAATTCCAACTAATTTTTTTTTCTTATTTAAAAAAAAGTCACATAGAACCCTCAGAGTCTCAAAAGTTACTATTATTCATAAGATAAATTATTGTTTTTACCGATTAAAAAAAAGCTACATCCCAACTTTTTTCTTTTCTCCAACTTGTAAGAAAAAGATAACCTTCCAGTTCCAGACTTGTAGACTTCTAGTTACTTAAATATTAGTAATTATTTAATTATTGTTCATAACTCACAAGAACTAGAACAAATAATATATTTTATTAATAGACACCTTTGACTTTTGGTCCTTTGCATTTTTGTGTTCTTTTTCAACCGTAACTTTTGTCTTTTAGCATTTTACTTTATCACAAGTTTGCAAGTCCCAAGCTCAAGGGGTCTTCCGTCTTCACTCTTCCGTCTTAGCCTCTTATTCTTAATATAATAATAAGAGAAGTCTCGAACTCGAAAGACAAACGATGAACATTGAAGGGCAAGGCACTGAGTCCGTGAGTCGTAGACTTGCACTCGCATAAATTCATAATCGCATTGACCATTAAGTATTAAAATTTTAAAAATGAAACCCATCGGACAAAGCTTTGTATCTAAGAACCCATTTTTCTAAAAATAAAAAAAAAAATAGTAAAACCAAACAAAAATGAACTGTTTGAAGACTCTGAACTTACTTCATCACCGAAAGGTAGAAGAGTAGAAGATAGCCCATTGCCCACAAGTTCCAACAGCTGAAAGGTGAAGGGCCGTGAAGTACTGAAGAGTGAAGGCGAAGCCGAGAAGCTGTGAAAAGGTTGAGAAAGTAAGGCTACACTTGAGTAACTGAGTTGCCCGTTGGTATTTTTTTATTTTCTCCTCTGTCCGTGATGTGTTACACTGTTATCTGTCTATAAGATTTGATTTCACTTCTCGAGATTTATGCTTTATCGGTAAGGTGCAAAGATTTGTGTGTCAGTTATCAAGTGAAGTGAAGTAAAAAATTAGAGTGAGGTTATGTGAGTATGGGAATTTGATGGGATAATTTTAATAAAATTTTTGAAAATCTGAATATTGAGGGCAATTTGAATTATATAGAGAAATATTATATTTATTTACCTACTAGAGTAATTTTTTTAAAAACTTTTTTTTTGGGGGTAGCCCCCCAACCATATAGCTAGTTCCGCCCCTGCAGTCGTAGAGTTACCCAGCTTGCGCATATTTCTGGACAGACCAAGTGGCTGACATCTTCACCAAATCTTTGTGCAGTCCGAAATTTACATCCAATTGTAGCAAGCTCTGTATCGGACCACTCCCGCCTTGAGTTTGAAGGGCAATGAAGAGACACACCACCGCAATCTACTCCTCATATTTCTCTCCATGAAAAGCCGCTGAGATCTCTCTGTCATTTTTGGCAATGCTTGATTCTTGCTCTGATGTAAATAGAGTGTTTATAGGCTCAGTATATTCCCTGTTTTATAGTTGTATATCTTTCCTTCTGTTTTGCTTCTCTACCGCGGTAACTTTACGTTATTCCTCTGTAAATCATTATATAAGTAAAACATGAGCCATGCACAAACGCAGACTATTTTTTCCTTACACCAACAATAGCCAAAACTCATAGCTAACGTACTCTTAGCCCAAGACTGCTTCATCAGATGAAGCCCAACATAAAAACAAAGTAAATGATGTTTTTCATCTTAAATTTCATCTTTTTCAGTCACAGGGGTTGATGCAGTATATTTTCAATGGCTTTCCATTGAAGTTGTTAGCATAAGAAATGATTTGATCTGCATTACATCAATTGATGTCATTGGAGATGAAAAATCAAAGATAAAGCCAAAGTCATATAAACCACAAAACTAAAAGTGGAACAAGACAAAACCAGAGTAAAGCAAGTAATTTGACAGCAAGTACTCAATCTTAATTGCGCACACTAACTGGCTATATAGCTCCTTGTCTGCAAGATCATAGTCAGAAAGTCGACCAAATGCAAATATAGTGCATGAGTTTATAGACTTTACAGGTCAAGCAAACATCTCTTAAGCACAGCTGGATGAATGCAATGCCTATTCTTAGGTGTCCCACAACTTGAATGGTCCATGAATGCAATGAACTTTCGCTTTTGAATTATTATTACTAGTCCATATCAGCATTTATGGATGTGAAAATATGAACAAGCTATATACCCTTTTCAAGAGGGCCGGTTTTCTTCTGGCATTAATTAGTTTGGTCACCGTTGCATGCTTGAGGATGACCAAGACGTCATCTCAATAATATACACACTTCCAGATATTTGTGGACCAAAACCAAGCAAGACCTCCTAGTTTTGACTATCTATAACAGCCAAGAGTTCTCGAATCTCCATCTGCTTCATCTGCCATGAAGAGGATCATCTTAAACATGCACCAATTTGGGTTAATTTATTACAAAAAAGAAAAAAAAAAGAAGGAAAAAGAACTCACTGGTGGTTGATGAAGAGCACTGTACTTGTAGTTACAAAAATCAGATATTGTGGTGGTTGCAGCTAGAATCAGTGAGTCAGGGCCGGCTCAATATATAGGTGCCGTGGCCTAAGGCTAAAAATTAAATAAATTTATTTTTATTTTAAAAAAATTTCTATAATTTTGTAAAGTAAAATTCTTGATTAAGAATTTATACCACATTTTCAACTAATAACTCACTTAATCTTTATTAGGAAATTTTTGATTTAGAGAGAATTTTATCAAATCTGGTTTTACAAGTATTTTAGACTCTTAGACACAATTATAATCATTATTGTCAATAAAGTTATATAAACAACTTACACATTTGAAAAAAAGTGGGCCCTTGCCTCTTCAAAGGATTATACAAAAACTTTTTATGAATACTGAAAAATTAGATTTTATTATTTATAATTTTCACATTAATTATATATTAAACTAATAATGACAAAAGAGAAGTGTATTCTTAAAAGGAGAATAGGTAAAATAATTATTATTTGCGATACTTCTAAAAATTAATAATGACATAATATATATTTGATCTTATTTATATTTTCATTCTCATTAAGTTAATTAAAGTTTTTTATTGGATATATATATTTTAAAAATTCTACTTTATATTTTTTGGGGGGCGCTTTCTTCCATTAGGAGTATTAGACAATTTCCTAACTCGCCTAATGGAAGAGCCGGCCTTGCAGTGAGGATTCAACTTAGAAGAGGTATTCCCTCCGGATAGAATTGGGATTTCTAGAGATAAGTGTAAGATTCAGCTCTCATGCATGCAGGTCCTGATCTTCCAAATTAAGGAGGTTTTTAACGGTTTGGTATTGTCATTTTTGTGTTTTTTTACAACTATATGCTACAGGGCCTGGATATGCATGATGGCCCTGTTATTTCTGATCTAGGGTTAGTGTTATATGAGTAACAAGAGATAAATGTAATGGGAAATGATAACTTACAATCCTTGATCTTTTACAACTTTATATTAAATGAAAGGTAGTTTTGTAAAATTGGAATTCGGGATTAATGAAGTGTCATGCTTATATTGAGCCTCGTTTGGTTGATACATTCAACTGAATTAATTCAGTCTAGTTTAATTCTAAACTGAGTTTAATATCCAAACACCCAATTCTTAAATTATTAAACTTATCTAAATTCAAAATATTTTTACACATGGGACTCATAATTTTTTTTTAATTTAAAATGTTTTTACACGTGGGACCCATAACTTTTTTTAATTTTTTATAAATATATCTAAACTCATCTTAACATCCAAACCTATTTTAAGTAGATATCACAAAACTCACTTTATTATTTTAACTCATTACTATTCATAAAGAACTTAATTCAACTCAAACGCAGCCTGTGGAATGAGTTGTAAGAAATTTGTAGATATATTGTGATTAGAGACAATAGAACCTCACAAACCCATCAAGAGTACCTTTTTACTCGTAAAATCGAGTCGTAGATGTATCATTACCCGAATGTGATTGGTAACAACATTACCAAACCCATCAAAAGTATCTCCTACTCCTAATATCCAAATCGACTTGGTCTTAAAACCAATGCATCAAGTTCTTAATTGGTTACAGTCTGCTATGAAATCTTTCTCTAGAATTAGTTTGGCTTATATATCTAGTGAAAAAATAACTGGATGTAGCATGTTATGTAGATGAATGAACAAGATCATCCATTGAGATTATAAATGGATCGATTTCGTTTCTTGATTAAACTTGGCATGAGTTTTATTTAGTAAAGACATAAATACTAGAAGCTTTGTAAAAGCATTAATGGGACAAGAACATCACAAAAACAACAAAAAGGTCAGACAAACAAACAGAAAACTGGAGAACAAATGATTCAAGCCACCTGACTTGATCTTCTTCTTCTTCCTCAACTTCTTTTTGTCTTTTTTTCACCATAACTAAGAGCAACAAGGAGAATGGGAGCTTGTACTAAACACCCATTATATGTTGGATTTTCACGTATCACATTTGCGATCATAGGTCTCAGTGTCAAGACACTGAAAATCTCAGTATTTTATCTATAAGAAATACTTAACCATAAAAGAATTACACAAAAATAATCACACAAACTGACGTGACTTAATGTAATTTATTATATTATAAAGTTATTTTTATTATAAAATAGATCTAACAGACTACTTAAAACTACTTCAATTTGTAGAATTACTTTTTGTGTAATCCATTTGTAGTTATAGTTAGACTTTATTATCTGCAATTTCTGTGCTTTAGCAAGCTATGCATGCACATCCCACCATCACCACAACATGCATGGGCGATTGAACCTAGGAAAACAACCCTGCAATACATATGGAAATCTCCGCAGAGTTTATGTGATATTCAAGATTGCAAGAGCTATTAAGGCGTTGGTGGATATGTGACAAATCTCCCTGCATCCAGCTTATAAAGGGGAATTTAATTATCATCAACTGACTATAACGATCTTAATGGTGATTAATCTAACTTCTTAAATTACTAATAATGATAGACTTCTAATTCTTTTTTATAATTCTTTTACAACTAACCAATGTGACTGTGCCACCTCATTATTAACCGCGTTAATATTTTCTTAATTTAATTGTTTTAATATTATAAAATTATTCTCTATATCATTATTCTTAAACTAGCGTGTAAAATAGGGTCATGCTAAATAAGGGTCCAATGTTGCAAAAAAAAGACCACATTTTTTGTGTTGCACAAAGTTTCCATGGTCGTCTTAACAATTTATAGTTTATGCTTGAAACCAGGAGGTTTAGACACTTGTCACCTTAGTCAATCTCGACGTGATAAAGTTGGAACTCCCGTATTATAGCAGCGATACGTTGCTTTTTAGCGCGATAAATTTGGGCGATCCCTCGTTCAACTTATCGTGGCGATTATACAGCGTGGCCCCGACAACCATCTTTTAGCGTTTAAAAAATTTCGATTACGTTTTCGTCTGTTTCGATTTCGCCTTAATAGCTACAAATCCCCAATCCTCTGAGCTCCCAAAAGAACCCTAAAACCCCAAATCCGATCTCACTGACTCCGATTGAAGGTAAATTTCTATCCCTTTGACCATTTTCCCGAATACCCAAGTCCTAATTCATTCAATTTTCCATGTTTTAAGATTTTCTTTCTTTTAAATTTCTTAGATGTGTGAATGTTTAGGTAACGGAAAAGATTTAAAATGTCTGAGGGAGGAGAAGGAGTAGGGACGAAGAAGAGGAGGAGTGCCCGGATATTGGAATTGGAGGGAGAGAAGGAGAAGAAGAAGAAGCACAACGACGGCAAGGACCAGCAGGAGGACAAACCCCAGCCCAAACCAAAATCCAAATACAAATCCATGGTTGAGGCTTCTCAGGATTCTCAGCAAAAGGACCAGGAGGACGACGAGCAACATGAGAACCATGGAGAGCATGAGGAGGAGGAGGAGGTGGAGCAAAGGCCAAGTACGACTGAAGCAGCGGCATACGCACCCGCTGTTGAAGAAGAAATACTTGAAGACGTGGCCGTTACTTTTGTTGCTTCCCCATTTCAACAGGTCTCTCTTCTATTCTTCCAAACTGCTTTATTTTTATTTTTATTTTGTGACAAAATAAATTAATAAAATGAAATATGAGTTTCTCTTTCCATTTTGTTGCTTTGCTGACTTTAATTCGAAACAATATATTATTTGCACATCGTTTACATTTATTTTTTTAAAATAAACATCTTTGATGATGAGTTATTAGAGGGAAATGTGTATGCAAGGCGGGCAGATAACATTATCCTTTTAATTTTTTTAATTGATTAATTGGTAAAAGAGAATGGAAGTGGTGAAGTCCATCAAACATAAACCCTGAAGAGTGAGGCTTTCATTTAAATAAGCTTTGTTGTATAGTGTATGTATAAAAGCTGGTGGTTTGTTATGAAAAATATCACCTGGATATGCTGGATGAATGAGCTCTTGTTCAAATATAACGTTCCTTCTGAAAACAGAATGGAGAGTCAGATCATGATTTTAAAATCTATCAGGTATTCGTGTAATCAACCAAAACAGGGAGATACGTTATATTAGCTGGATGCGTTAGGTGTTTCTTGGAAGTAAAGGATGACTGTTATTTTAGTTGGTCACTTTGGTTACAATAATATAGATTGGGCGTCTATTATAATCTGTACAAATTGGATGTTCTAACCTATATTATCTTTTCTTTTGTTTGGCTAAATTGATTAAAAGAAAAATCACAGATGATTTAAATACTTGCTGCTGTAACTGTGTGATTATTTGTTCATCATCAGTGTTGTTAATCTGCGAAGGGAAGTATGTGAGGTATTGGCAACTCAAAACACTAAGGGCATATTGGGATGCTTAAAGTATCTCACGTATTTTGTAAATAATAGTGAAATGATTTAAGTGAAAATATTTTATTGGGTTTTGGAAGATGAGAGAGAAATAAATGAATAAAATTATTTCATAAAATATGTATTGTATTGGAGTTTGTGAAAGTGAATAGATAAAGTTAAAAAGTTGTTTGAATATAATTTTTGTTTTGAAGTTTGTAAAAGTTGTATTGATTTTTGTATTTGAGTAATGATTAGGTAATGATTAAATGAAAAGTTTAAAATCTGAAATAGAGAAGTATTTTGTATTTGAGTGATATTTGGGAATGAAGTTATGAAAAACTTGGGAATTTTGGCGTTACCCAAACATGCCCCGTAATTTCTTTCTGCCAGTCCATTGTCTAGGTTATTTGGGCTTCCCTTGGTAATACTTAGGAAGTGTCAGACCGTGTTTTTCCCTTCTTTTTATTTTTATTTTATTTTATTTTGACTTTGAACTCTACAGGAGCAGTGTGTTTCACTTGTCCTTGCCAGCCTTGGCTTTTCCCTACATTCACTCTGGTTTTGAAGTTATCCCAGTCTTGGTCTACCTTTTAGAAATATGCATTTTTTTTCCTTTTCTAAAAGTTGAATGAAAATGTATCTATCAAATGAATATATACATCCCATAATTTAATAATGGGATGTTGATGTCAACGTTGATGATGATGTGAGTTGGTGGCCATCACAGTATTAGGTGTAGAGAATGGCATAGGGATTTGATAATGCAGTTCCTTAACTTGTTTGCATCATTTAACTCATGGATACAAACATACATACTTGCACATAATCGTACCCATCAATGGTTGTCTTTGCATAACTATAATAAAAAAATAGATTTTATTTATACACTACAAATGGTTCCTGAATTGTCCAGAGATGTTCCTTAAGATATTTTCTTTGTTCTATGCAGATATCTGACTGTAAATGAGGAGCTGTTAATGAACAGCTCAAGTTCTACTCGTTTAAATTCAATTTTGAGTTTGGTTCATTTAATAAATGGACCAAACTTAACAAATATTAAACTCATTTATAATATTATCCAAACTCGTATAAACTTCACTCAAGTTGTATACGATTGTGAAAACTCATTGAATTTCATATTTATTATTTTTACATAATATATTTACAAGAGAGAATCATGTTGCTAATGTGAGGATGTTTAAATCCTTACGAATGTAAGTCTGGATATAGATATTGTATGAACGTATATAACCTTTATAAAGATATTAGTATAAATACAAAATTTGTTAGTCAAAAGTTTTAGATGAAGTCATGACATATAATATTGAATATCTATTTTTGTGACAAACAGTTATTTATATTGATTACAAATTCAAGATTTGTCAATTTAAATTTCATAGGTTCATATATATAGTTTACATTATAACTTAGATTATGTAATCTTAACATAATCAAGTAACTAATATTGAATGCAAAATTATGAAAAATGTATAAGATTTCAGTGATAATTGTTTTTAATTTAAGAAAATAATGAATTGTAACTCGCGAATAGTCTCAAACTAAAAAGAAAAAGAGTAACCATGAACTTGTATGAAAAATAAATGAATGGATCGTGAAAGTAAAATGCAGCTTGGTTATAGCCCTTTCTATGTAGGTTTGTTCAGAGCAGATGGAAGATTCTGGAATTTTGTCTGCTCAAACAAAAGGCAGAATAGCTATTGATTGCATTGTGGCATGTGAAGCATTACAAATGTTTCAATAGGTTTAGTTACATTTTGCATGTGCACAGGCCACACAAACAGGCAATTGATGTTGCCATTCGTTACTCTTTTATATAGAACATTGTGGATGCAGCACAGCCAGGCAATATGGACACTCCATCTGATCAGCTACTCAGTGACTCGTCCATGCATATGCCCCTTCTTGGGAAGTCATCAGAGCCATCAGAGCTTTCAGTGGACACACTAACACCATCAGATGGTATATGTTACTGATTACTGTTTGCTAAGTTTTTTTTGTACTGGTATATTTCCTGGGTCATTTGTTTTGCATATATATTCAGCTTGCACTTCGATCAGAAAGAAAGGGCGAGGACCTGCAAAAGGCTTGAAGTTGGCTAAGAGAGCACACGAAAGCAGGGATGGAAAGTTGGATATTGAGTTCTCTGACATGTCTGATTCAGCTGTGGGGCCAAATCAGCGAATGTTTGTGGATGAAGTGGTCCAACAGATGAGGATTCATGCACCGCTTAACGTTAAGAAGTGGGCGGATGTACCGCAGGAGGCAAAGGATAATATTGTGTCAGCTGTGTTGGTAAATAGGATAAATATATTATTTTATCTTATTTATTTGTGATTTTTCATATTTTTACTTGATATCAGTGTCTAATATGTTTCCTTGTATGGTTTCAGTGCAGGTGGAGAATCCAGGACACACCCTTGCGAAGAGCCAGTATATTAAAGTTAGCAAATCGGAGATACCGTGGTTGGCGAGCAAAACTCTCCAAGGACTTTAGTAAGTATGATAATGATGAAGATCGCAGACAGAATCGGCCTAAGGAGGTCACAGAGCAGCAATGGGAGACTCTTATTACATACTTCGGTACTGATGAATTTAAGGTAAAATGTTATTTTGTTACATACTCAAGTAAATGTAAATTTCAGGTATAATTTACTGCATCTCTTATATGCTAGTTACTTTATTTTCCTCCTATAGCTTTTCATATGTACATCGCATTAACTACTTGTATGGTCATCCTATGTAGGCTATTAGTGATAGAAACAAAGAAAACCGAGCAAAGCAAAAGACAGGTAAAATCACAGGCAGCAAGTCTTTTGCTGCCGTGAGTTATGATGCGGTGAGTAGAAAGATTAATGAAAAAAGTAAAAGTAATTGGCTGTGTTTTACATTGGCGTTCAAGATTTTACGTAATTTGTAATTTTTAACTTTGCTACAGCGTGACCCCGTGACTGGTCAGCAGCCTAGTGAATTCAGGACATGGGTTCTGTGCCATCGTCATCCTGATGACACATGGAGTGACGAAACTGCACGACAGATTTATGTATTACCAGTTTCATGCTTTGCTCATTTTTCTCATTTTTGTATGTGCTTTGCTTGATGTATGTTCAATACTCTTAATGCAGCAACAAGTTTCCGACTTAATTTGTCAGCGGTCACAGCAAGAGGGGGTGCCACTCTCGCCACAAACTGAGGATGAATTGTTTCTGTCGGTGATTGGTTCCAGACCAGGCTACCTACGAGGCCAGAAACGTGGGTCTAATCAGGCACTGAAACAGGTGACTGTTGATGTTCAAAAGGAGCGTGATGCACTTGAAGAAAAGCTTGGTGAGATGAAGCAGAAGTTGCAGGAGGAAAGTGCTGCACGGACAGTGATACAGGCACAACTACAGGCAGAAAGTGCAGCACGTGCTGAGATGGAGGCACGACTGCAGGCAGAGAGTGCTGCACGAACTGCAATGGAGGCACGACTGCGGGCTGAGTTTATGGTTGCCCTTGATGGCCTACGATCTCAAACCTCTTCTAGCAGTGTAAGTTCTAAGTTGATAATTTATTTTGATGGTTAGTTAACATGATATATTATAGCATACTACTAGTAAATTTAGCATAATTGAATAGAAATACATGTTTTCAAGCCGGTGGAGGCCTAAAATGGGCTGCCTAAACCTTGGGTAGGCCATGGGCCTCAGATGGATTTGTGAGAGACAGAAGCGGACTGCACCATGTTCTTACTGAAGGTAAAACATGTTCAAGAAACTAGAGTGTCAAGAGTTTTAACATTCTCTTCTTCCATTTTAAATCACCAATGAGGTCATTCTGATTCATAATTATTAGCTTGGTCATGCTTCATATCGTTTTTTTGTGTGATTTACTGAATTTTAGAACATTATCATAGGAAAAGACTTCATCTTTATCTTCATTGTCTCTTAAGGTTTCCTCAGAAGTGTCTTTTTTGTCTCCTCAGAAGCAGCATCAGCAGTGAAGAAAAAGAGCTACTGTGTCAAGTTCTACCCCCGGAGGGATTTCTCTTTGCTTCATCTGAATTTCGGCTTTGTGGAAGTGAAACCCTTGCCCTTCCCCCCTCTTTCGGTGCAAGGCAGACAGTTATTTCCCTACTGATGCTATTTCCTGGTAGTCCAATCATTGATGTAACATTCAGCCACTTCGTGTGTTGGCTTCTGGCTGAAGTTCATTAATGCAGTATAAATCGAGTTGACTTTGAGCAGATCCGAAGTTTATTATTGCGATCCTCTGGTTATGGATGAAATCCGCGCTTAGTTGGTTGCGGGCTAGCTGAGCATTTAGGATGGATCGAAAAGTTTTCAGTGGAAGAAGGCATGTTAATCTTGAGGTAGGTCAGTGCCTTGAAATAGTGAGGTGAACAGGATACAGCCAGTCGACTGTATAGTCACAAATGCATTAAAAAAAGAAAAGAAAAGAAAGAAATTGATCTCTTAAATGGACTCTATCTAGTATCTGGGATCGTCGCAGTAACAATTGAGCTATGTAATGTATATGTGCTTGAGGCAGTTCTGGACCTGCTAGGGTGGAAATTTGCAAAAAACGTAGTATTGATAGATGTGATGAACTAAATTGTTTGAACGAGTTAGCACAACCGTGGCAATGTTCCGATGCCTTAATTAACTCTTACTAAAGCATTGTTGTCTCGGTTCCACAGGGGAGATTGTTGATACTATATATCTTTTACTTCTTTAGCTATACTCTTACTTTTCGCAAGGTCTATCAGTTTATTTATTTATTTAGTTTTTTAGCTATGAAATTTGAGAGGTATTAGAACCTCCCGGCCTAGAGCCCCATGGTTCTTAAGGACCAGGGGCACAATATCAATGCTAGATCAATGGGCAGTTACACTGGCTCCTTTTACGTGCTGATGTGGCGCATTCAAATGACGCCACGACATCATTTTGGTATCTTTTTTTCAAAAAAGAATCAATTTCCGGCGATCTAAAATGCAGAGGAAAGATGGAACTAATGGAAGCGTTTACCTTTTGCAAATCCTAGAGTTGATATTTCTTTGATGTTTATTTCTTATCTTGTTTGTTTTGTCCACTTATTTTTCCAAAGTTTCACAGAATATATTTCTTCTTTCCCATTTTGTGGAAAAAGTAGAATTCATAACTCCATGGCTGTATTTGAAATGAAGGGTAAAAGGTGAAGGTTTGGTCCAATCCTCTCATGGGCAGTCATGGAGTACTCATGGCTGAATTCTCACTTCATGGCTATATTTGCGGACGTGACCTTTCAATATGGGATGATCAGTTCGTAGCAGGAGAAGACAATTTTTTTTTTTTTTTATAGTTGTGGGCAAGTGAATGGGAGGAGGAGGGATAGTGGAAATAGTCTGGGCATTCAGACCCACCCTTCTTGAATGGTAGCTGAGGAACAGAAGTTTTGGGAGATTTCGAGGATATGCTACTATGAAAAAAATGGGAGAAATGATTCAGACAGACGGCCATGGTAAAATTCAATAAAAACATTGCCAAATTCATTGGTACTAGACCAGGAAAAAGCTTATTTGCATACATAAATGCGTCTCAATTGATTTTGCTTAGCTTCTATGCTTTCCCTGCGCATAGCATGGCTCTACAACTAGTACTAAATACAATGTGTCCAGAAATCTCTACTCTGAAATGGTAAATGCTAGCTTCAACTTGTTGCAGTAATAGTAAAAGGAGATGGGCAGGGAGGAACAGGTACATGAACAACTCCTTCAAGCATCAGCACGACCTTCCCCATAGAGGGTCTAAGAGATGGGTCTTCTTGAATGCACCAAATCGCAACCTTGACAAACCTTTCTACCTTCCTTCTGTCATTCATGGCCTCCCTGTCATTATCCACAAGAGCATCTAATGCTCCTCCTTGAAAACAGTCGTAACCCCAATCAGTTAAAATTCTTTTGTCCTCTTCTCCGTCACAATTATGATCTGTCTCTACGTTTCTCCGGCAACAAATGATCTCTAGCAGCACCACTCCAAAGCTGTACACATCTATTTTAGCAGTGACATTTGGCATGTTCATAAACCATTCTGGTGCAGCGTACCCTCTTGTTCCTCTAACGGCCGTCTGTGTTTGGGTTTGATCCATCTTCAAAAGCTTTGCAAGTCCGAAGTCAGAAGATATACGTGCATTGAAATATTCATCAAGAAGTATGTTCTGAGGCTTTATATCACAATGGATAATCTGAGTGCTGCACTCTTCATGTAAATACAACAGCCCTCTTGCAATTCCGAAAGCAACTTGGATTCTTCTTTTCCAGTTTGGTTTTGAGTCTCCGAAAAGGAAACATGCTAAAGTGCCACCGCTCAAGAACTCGTACACGAGTAATCGTTGCTGCCTCTCGTCACAGAATCCAATCAGTCTCGCCAGATTCTTGTGATGTGTCTTGCCAATTATGTTAACTTCAGCTTTGAATTCCTTCTCACTCTCTTGTGCCATACTATTTAACTTCTTGACGGCCACAAGGGCATTATCAGAACTTGCCTTTATTGCTCCTTTGTAAACAATACCGAAAGATCCCCTCCCCAATTCTTCCTTGAACCCATTCGTAGCATCCACAAGCTCTTGGAATGTAAAACAACGCAAATTCATTTCCAAGACACTACCATTTCGCTTAGTTTTGTCAACTTTCTTCCGGTAGAAAGCAAGGAAAATGGCGCCAACCAATGTAAATTAGTTGACCAACAGAGAGCAACCCGGAAGCACTGATCCAGAAAGTATCAAACTGTCTTGGTTCTTTCCGACAGTCTCATTCCCTGGAATGGGGAAATAAGGATCAGTACTTATGGTCAAATTATCTTTTCTAACTTTGATAAGAGTCTTAATTCCGAGCATGGTACTGACGTTAGATGTCCCTCTTACAAGAGGCAGCATCATCTTTAAACAGGTATAGTTACCTACAGACATGGCAACAACACACATACAATCTTGCAAGCAAGAATTTTTGCAATTGCTTTCCGTAAAAGGCGACAACCTGGTGTATGCTGGAGATGACCAAAAAGTATTCCTCAGTTCTTCCATGTTATATTGATCTTTCTTGGAACGAAGCTCATGTTCTTCGCATCGGGGTACGTAGTCTTGTTTGCAGCCTCCATACCGATCATTTGGATCGATTAAAGAGAATCCTTTTAGGCATTCACACCTTGGCCTCTTAGCTTGCAGGTTGAGGTTGCAGACACTAGTATACCCACAAACACCGACACCTGTTGAACTCCTAAGAGTAGCGATGCAAATATTATCTGGTATAGACCAAACAGGTATCCAGCTTGCATTGCCTATGGAAGTCATTTGGTGATAGTACTGGGTGAAAACTCCGTCAAAGTTGAGAGTTGCTCTGAAATAGAAATTCTTCGCAGTTGGGAGTCTTCCTTCTGTGAGAGTGGTATTTTCTCCATTCTCTTTTAGGATATACAAGTAGCCAGACTCATTGAACACCAATAGTCTACCGAGACTTGATGTATTAGAATCACCAACAGTATCGTCTTTTATATAATATGCCCCATTTGCTTGTGTTGAGGGCAATTTTACAGTGTTGAGCACAAGTTTACCAGCTTCATTCCCTACTCGAAGAAATCGCAGCCTGAACCTTCCTTTGGAAAAGTTGGTCTTTGATTTTCGAGAAGAAATCACCCCTCCCCTTTCCATAGTTTGTGTAGGCAAGATCGTATCAGTAGGGTTATTGAAGCTTTCCCATACCTTATTAAAGCTGCCATCTTCGAGAACAAAGTTGCCTGTGTCCTCCATTACTCCATACGCAACAACAACAGTCATGGTCGGAGATTTCCATAACACTTGGCCTTGAGGGTCAGTAAGCAAAAGCCCACGATCAGAAGTTAGCTCCACTTTTGATCCCAAAGGAGCAAGCTTTTCCCCGTTTGCATGCCAAACTATGGTTCTGTCCGGTATCTTGTCAAACCAAATAGAAAGTATAAAATCTGTACTGTTGGTGAGCTGTCGAAATCCAAAGGCGAAATCACCAGAAGGAGAGAGCCATATTGAAGAGTTATCCATTGCATCGAGAGAACTGCCCACAGGTATTAAACCAGAAGTACTACCGACAGTTTGAGCAAAGACATCAACATGATGAGAAATTGGCAGCAGAAGTAGTAGTACTAGTAAGGTGGAAAAGACAGTTTGAGGAATAGCCATAGCCGAAAGAAAACTAGCAAATATTGCTACCAAAAATATGTTGAGATTGGCCTAAACATGATGAGAAGACCCAATTAAGACTACTACATATAATTTACTTACAATTAGTACTAATTACTTATAACATGCGCCAAGACCTTTGACCAATTGAGTCAGTACTGTATATCTACCACTAGGCGCCAGCTTATTATAATTAGTTTTTAAGCCCACACTCCATTAATTATCTGTGATGGATATAATTATATATATATTCTTATACTGACGATATAATTCTCGCAATTTCTATCATGTCATGCAGTAAATCAGATATTGATTCAATGTAAGAATGATCAATCATATGATGATCATGAGGCCTTCATTTTTTGAGAGAAATTATATACATATTATTTCAGTTATCAATAGTAGATGATGATGATGATCTTCAAGCTGCATGCACGTACTTTGTCATTAATTTAAATAGCAAATTACAGGTTTATATCCTCTTTATAATTATAGCTAGGCCTTAATCTTTTACCTTTTTTTCTTTTAGGGGATAAAGCAAACATGCATAGATGCATTAATTATTACTTTAATTATCTAATTTGGAGGGTTTTATAAGTCAAATTTTTTTAATAACATGAGCCCGCGGCCTGCATGCATGGCACTTTGATGCCAAATGGAGGGAGAATAATACTATGTAACAATTGGAAAGGACAAAAAAGTACTGATTAATGATTAGTCATAATTACCATGATTAATGAAGTTCCATATAAATTCAAACTCATGTATATATAATATTGTCGTGATCAAGTTAATTAGAATACTAGATCTAGGACTAGTACTACTTAATTATATATACATATATATATAATTCCAAATGATAATGACAACTGATCATTCATGTGAAACAGCTTATAGATATTACTAGCAGCTTCTTTTCACATATATAATAGGGCAACAATATTATTGAATTGTATGGATAATTACCATGCAATGTTTGCCGTGTTGAAATTTTGGCTATACTCAAATTACTAGTCCAATGTTGTATATATATATATTAATTATATGTGCAGGTAAACACACACACACACACACATATATATATATATTTTTATATATATGCAGGAAAGTTTCGTGGATTGCGATGTGCAGCTTGGCAGTTTGCAGCAATATTCTGGTTAATTACCAGCAAACTTGGCAATTATATATAACTTATATATAAGCTGCTCATGAATGCATCTAATTAGGAAAATGCATGAGACTCAAGAGTACTGTATGATATATTAATTAAAGTATCAGCATGTTAAGTAGTGTAAACACTCAGAAATTTCAGTATCGACGACCCTTGTAGGTCGATCATGTGATCGATGATCTGTTCAAACAAATATATTTTTGTTAGAAAAAAGCCACCCATTGCATGCACATTAATTAATTCTTCCGTCTAATTAGGTCTTCCATCGAGCGGAATCAAACCAACTTATAAATTGCAATTGGCGGAAACTTAAGCAATTAATTATTGGTGCATGCATGCTTTGTTGCAAGCTGCAGTACCGGGGATGATGACATATTTGCAGAGGAAAATGATAGTGTGCGTGTCCCATGAATTTGCCTCCTTATTTTGAACCGTTTATATATTTCATTTAATTTTTTAATTTTTTTATTTATTTAATGGTTAAGAAAGTGAATATTAATTTATTGATATATTTTATTTATTTTTTAAAAATATTTAAAGATGTTTAAAAAATATGAAAAAGAAAAAGAAAAAGTGGCATTTATCCCATGGGGCACGCCCAACGGGCTCTTCTCCCATTGGGCGGCAGACTAGCATTACCAATTTGCATGCATGCCTTGGATCAAGCAGATCACACTCGAATGAGTTGATCATTTCCTCCTTTGATTTTCCTCTACTTATATAACACTGATATATATATATATGCACCAATTATATTTTAAAAGGACATGATCTTAATTTCATTACGGTTCATTCACAGTGAGCCGGACAGTTAGATCATCACTAGTGTATTTTATGCAATAAAAATCTCGAAACTCTCA
>QEOT01007876.1:18092-79335 GCA_003123785.1 Pterocarya stenoptera
AAAAAAAAAATGTATTCTTTATAATTATGAAATGCAAGGATATATTATCTGATATATAAAAGGGGAAAAAAATAGGACTCTCTGTCCATCTCCTGGGAGTTCTAACAAACCGAACTCCAGTTACAAAAACAAAACAGGGAAAAACAAAAAAAAACAAAAAGCAAAAGAAGCCATGTTCTCGATCGTGACGGCCTGAATGCATTAACATGACCTACAAAATTTCCAAAAGAAAATACAAGAAATGTTAAATAATTAAGAAAGTCAATAATAAAACATGATTTTTAATTAGCGAAAGGCAGGCAATGTCATTAATTATTTAAAAAAAATTATATTTATAATTTTAAAATGTACAATCGTGTATTCACTATTCACTTAAAAAAAGTGAATAAATTTAAATTTTACGCAAACAAGTATTTTGAGATTTATTATCAAGATTGTGGTCTAGACACCCTTAAATTAAAAAAAAAAAAATCTTATTAATAGTCATTTCTTTAATTATTAGATAAAATAAAAAATTAATAAAAAAATTAAATAAAAATTATAATATATAGATAATAAAAGAGTAATAATCATTTCATTTTTCCTTTATCTATGCGCGTGTTTGTGTGTAATTAATTAGGTTTGAGAAAAAAAAGTGTAATTAATTACGTGCTTGGAAAAAAAAATTCATATGGTGGAGGTGGCCGACAAATATATATAGGGCTCTTGTCGTGCTTTCGTAAGGAAGTGAACGATCGGACCTGAAAATGACAATGTAATTAGGTACGGAGAAGAATATTAATGATGCATATGAATGTTGAGTTACTGAACTTTTATAAATAATAGTGAGTTTGAATAGCAGATGAAGTTATGTAGAGCTTATTTAAATTGAGTTTTAAGTGTATTTGAATATTAAAATGAGTTTAATACTTTTTATTAGAAATTGAAAAAGGTTGTAGATCTTATGTATAAAGATTTGTTAAGTTAAAAAATATTGTGAGTTTCCCGCTTAAGGAGGTTTTGAGTTGAGATGAGTTTAGTAATTTGAGTGTCAGATATTTAAATGTTAGATTTAATTTAAAATTAGACTGAGCTCAACTGAATATTGCAACCATACGCAACCTAAATTTTGGTTAAATAATGTTGTAATTTCATTTTCAGTGAATCCCACCTCGTACGTACGTAAATACAGAGAAACAAAATTAGAAATAATCATCTAAAATTTTATAAAGAGATGATGGGAAGGATTTGATCGATCTCAATAATAAAAAAATGAATATATATATGTATATATATAGGATTAAGATAAGATCTCTTCAAGTGAGAGATAATAAATTTTACAAGCTGGCAGTTATACGTTTTATCACTATAAGAAAGCTGTTTATTTATAGTCAATTAATTTCAGCAAAATAATTATTTATAGCTAAAATGAATATGTTTTGATCACAAATAGTCTTTTTATGGCAATTAAATGATCACAAAAATCCATTTTTCTTATAGTGTATCTATCTATTTCTTTCTTTTTTTTCTTAACCTCTCTAGAATAATAATTTAAAGATATTTTTTCGAGTGTGTGTATACTTGTCACGCCTGTCTCTCAAGTCAATTTACATAGTTGTTTTGTTTAAGAGATTTATTAAAATATAATTTAATTAAAGCCCAAACTCTATAGTACTTCTTATTTAATTAATGTTTTCACCCATTAGATTCACTTACAAAGGAAAATTGTAGCCCACATGTTTGGAGGAGTGATAAGGTATAATTAAAATCATTAATTACATTTATTATCTTCCTTTTAAATTTATTAAGTTTGAGAAGTACTCATGTACTTGTACATTCCTCATTCAAAATTTTGTTATCTTCGTTTGCAATACATCTCATGTGATTATTTATTTAAGTGGGAGACATATATTATAATATGGAACATTAATAAATATAATTGTAAATAATAAAAATTAAAATGAATAATATAATTCTTCTACTAATAGACTTGTTTGGATAGAGAAATGATTTCATTTCATCTCATCATTATAGCTTTCTTTAATTTCCACATAAAATATAATAAATAATTCAATTTTTTTAAATTTTAAAATAATAATAATATTAAAAAATAATATTCTAAAAATATTTTATTCAACTTATCTAAAACTATTTCATCTCATGATCTCATCTTATCTCACTATCCAAACGAGTCATTATTTACAAAGATTGTTTCAACAAAAAAGAAAGAGAATATAAACTGATGTAGTTTTATAGAATATGTTAGATCTATTTTATAATAAAAATAATTTTATAACCTGAAATATCATATCAAGTCACGTTAATTTATAAATTTATTTTTATGTAACCCATTTAAGTATTTTTCATGAAAGAAAATAAAATAGAAAGGTAAGTAAAGAGACGCTAGCTTGGGAAAAAAAAATGAGAAGGCTGGTAGGTAGAGAGGCTCAAGAGGAAACCTAGCTCGGTAGCTGCATGCAGAAGTCCAAGTTTTGATACAAGAGCGGTGCTATTCTGCAGCTGAGTAACACCGCTCGGACTTACCGTTGGTTGGTTTTATAATTTTAAAATTTTTTTTAATATATTTAAATTTTTTTAAAACATGAAAGAAATTTAAAATCATTTTTTATTCATTGGATAAAAGAAAAAATAATTTTTTTTTTCTCGATCAAGTAAAACGATTAGAGTCGGTGGGCATAATAACGTTTTCTTTGATATAAATGCGCGCATGCATCGAGAGACGAGAAAATCCAATATAATTCCAAAAGAAGCAATAGATATTTATTTATGCTGAGGAAATGAATCATAATGACTACATTGACTATTCCCCATATATTTATAAATCTGAAAGTCAAAAAAAGGTTATGCATATGAATGGACGGATTATATATTGACGCTTGGTTTCACTACAGCCATTCAATCCAGCTTCTTTCTGCAGCAAATTATGATACGGCACGCCGATCGATTGTTATATATCAAACAGTAGTAGAGCCCATATATGGCATAGCCGGACTCACATCAATTCCTTTAATATTCATTAATGGCCATCTACGAACTCAAATACTTACGTATAAAAAGAAAATATTTTAGTTACAAAATAATTATATAAAAATAATTTTATAAATTGACATAAATTAATGTGATTTATCAAATTACATAAAATTACGTTAATTTATATAATTATTTTTATGTAATTTTTTTTAAATGTAACAATCCTCGTATAAAAAACTTCATGAAAAAAATGTTAATTATTAATCGGTCTCGATTGTCAATCTCTCTCTCTCTATATATATATCCAATAAAAGGTTTCTTTAATTTGTTTCCAAACACAATCTCATTAGCAGATCATTTTCGTTGAAAGTTAAATATATATCTTAATTTATAAGTTTTTGTCTTAATTTAAAGACTTAAGTGAAAGAGATAGATCGATCATAGAAAAATGCTGGAGTCATCGACATTTGGATTCCGATTGAGTCCTGAAATTTATTTATTTAGTTTTTACTTAATGATTAAGAAAGTATTTTTTTAATGATGTTGTGAGTTTTTTTTAAAACAAATATTTAAAAATATAAAAAAAAAATTTCTTCTTCTCGGGACCGGTCTCGTGCTACATTGTTGCAGCACTGATCATCGATCATGTATATATATATTACTTAAAACTTTTACACTCTAATGAAAATTTAAAGAATATTTAATTTGAACTTATTTTTGTTAAGACGGTTAGATCAATATTTGATTGAGTGGTCCTGTCTAGTTCGTCTTATATGCTTGTCGCTGCAATAAATCCAAGGGAATTAAATTAAGCTGATGTCATAGCATTTATATTCTATGTATGCTCGTGTTGAAAGTTCACGAAACACTTTATAATCCGGACTGGCTAGCTACTTGCAAGTAGATAAAATATATTTATTAATAATTCAATACAATTTATTTAATTTTTATTTTTCCCGGCCGGTAATATTGCATGGTGTATGAAGCGGCACGTCTATTAATTAAGGGCAGAACCAAAATATATAAATATACAGGGCTTATAGCCAGACACATCTCGTTGATGGATTCATGGCGTTCGCAGATAGTACTTCTCGTGAAAACGACTTAATCTAATTGGCGTTTGTCGTCTATAAGGTTCCTTTATGCAGGAGGAGGCCGCCGGCCAGTAGTTATGTTGTGTTGGAGGGTAGTTGAATTCCTTGGCCATTAATTTTGTTCCTTTCACTTAAAACACTCGATCATTGATTCAAGAATCTTAACACTATCCAATATGAAAAAATCTACAAAACTTGTATGATAATTTTGGGACATATACACACATTACTCCGACAAAACCATGTCGTTGATCGTGTTCTCCAATTGATGTCATTCTACAACCCATCTTAATCCACAAAGCATGGTGTCTTATAGTTACTTGAAAAAACTATGTACTTAACTGTGTTAGTTAATAGAAAACATTTATTTCCTAGCTACTAGGACAGTACTATAGCAAATAAAATAAAGTTGAAGACTAATATGTAATCTGGGAGATTAACCTACTACCTAGCTAAAACTAACCCTATATCCAATCACTTTGATTTCATACACCTATTCCCAAGTGTTCATATTGTGGCCCTACCAGTTTAAGAACCCTCCAAATACACATTTAAATAAGTATAATATCGATTTAGACTCGGCCACCATGGAGTTGCCAATCGAGAAAGGTGCCAAGAAGAGGAAAAGATCAAAGCATTTTTTAATGGCTTCTCCACTTGCACGGGAAAATATTGGACAAGAAAACATAAAAAATTTCTACTCCAAAATAAAGTGTATTATTAATTCAGGCTCAATTCAACATCATTAACAATTTTAACTTTCACATACATATATATATATATATATAATACAAACTTCCAATATTGGCCAAGAAATGGATCACTTTGTTAGCCTACCTATCAAAAAGAAATATCTCCCCCAACAACATTGAACCAAAGTTTTAAATTCTCAATTCTACAAGTAAACGTGTAGGGTGATGCATGGAAAATGTCAAATATGAAGAGTTGAATCTGCACATTATCAATCTGACGTGACCATACAATTGATTGAAACAAGAAATTTATCTTTACACAGCAATGATGCACTTTATGATATATGTCAACATTTCATTGGGGTCTATTTCTCAGAGATCTACATAAACTGAACCATTCAATGCCTATTTATGGCGGGAGGTGCTAAACAATACTGGAAAATGCCCTTAAAGGCTGATCATACACAACATATTGTGCCATAATCTATAAAGTGTACATCCTACACCACTTAACGAGGTTGTAGTCATTTTTAGATGAGTAAACCCCACTGAAAATCTTGCTAAGATTTCTCAAGATGATAAACCACACTGATAGGATATGAGAAATAGAGAGAAAAGCAAGCAAATTAATTAAGTACTTATTACTAGAAAATACCAACCTATGCCGGGATCAATATATTATTGCTTTTGAAACTTAAAAACCAATTTGTATAGTATGCCTGATATGGAGAAATCGGCAATGGCCTTTTACCATCAGCTTTGAAAGGTTAAATAAATTTGGTTTGCTTTTATAGGGATCTTACAGCCTTCCCCATTCAACAAATTAGATCATGTATAGCTTCTTTCTGAAGTAAAATTTGGGTTTTCGTGCCCAAACATGTTCTTTTTATACAAGCTGTGTTTCACTCTTAAAAGGATTTCTTATTTCTCTTATTTTACTTTTATGAATAAACATATTTGGCATCTTATCCATTTACATATACTTCCTCTCTATCTTATAATGCCCATAGATCTACATGTATCTTATATAGGATACTCCAACTTTATAAGACAAATCCTCTCTATCTTATAACATTTTCCAGTGACTTTCTCATACCCAACTTTATAAGTATCTTATAAAGGATACTTTCTCATATCCAACTAATTGTTAGAAGTTGCAATCACTACTTGATATATATATATATATATATCACCAAACTTTTATGCACATCAACACCTTCAGATATGTGTAAACAGAGATGTAGTAGGATAATTCATAACTATGTATTCAACAAATAACTTCAATCTCAGCAAGTCCAAGTTTAATACTTACAATTGTCCAATGTTTGTAATATCTCACGTATGCCTATTAGCTGAACTGCTCTTCATCACCACCACATACAAATGACGCACTTCCCTGAAATTTGGCTGATTATGAGTTTGCTGAAACTTGCAAACCGAATGAAAGTCACTGACATTGGCCTCCCAAGTCTGGTTTAATAAATACACAATCTACAAACCATTAATTAAAGGAAAAAGTATAGACAAATTACCCCTTCATAATTACCACAACTCTCTCTGAATAGCTAGACAAATACATACACTGCATTGAATCAAACCAACCAATCAAAAGTTTGATCTTATCCTAGAATCCCCAAAACTCTAGCAATTTTGTTATAAAAACTAGCTTCATTTCCCTTCCATTGGTTTAACACATCCAAGCTAACACTTCCCATACTGCAACTAGCAAAATATTTCCAATGCATTTCAAAATGTCATGGCCATTAGATTGTTACATCCATAAAAAACCTCCACAAAAAAATTCTGCTACTCCCAGCAAGCGAGATGCTTAGAGTCTCTCTATGAGACTCACTATTCTCCACCAACTCAGAAACCCGAAAGTTCATTGCTTTCTCATACTCGAAAAAACTCCTCCTCATAGCTTCAATATCACCCAGCATCCTATCTAGTTTGCTCTTGTACATTTCTGTATCACTCTTGTTCCGTTCATTCGCTTCTACTAGATGCATAAAAGATTTGTTCTTCTTCATTGAAGGAGAGGGGTCGAGAATGACCATGTGCCCCATCCCTTGTGCCTACCCTGATATGAAGCCTAGCACGTCTTTGAAAATAGCTTTAGTTGCTTCATCAACGTCCTCTTCAGGGTCTTTCTCATTCAATCTCTCCACCATTAGATTATGAAAATAATTGAAAAATAAAACCAACCATGCTTGTAATTTTAATGCAATATATAGTGTACCAAAAATAAAATCGAACGCAATCTCACGTAATTGTGTTCAGTCGTGACATTGATAAATTTGCCCTTTTGTGCTGACCAGCTTGTTTCTTTATAAAAAGCAACCATATTAGGGGCCGTCTCTCGCTGCCACACATCATTAACAGTTAAGGCTTAACTCAACACAGTGTTAATACTTATATTATACATCAGAAATTGCAAAAACCTTCTCTTCCAAAATCTTAACAAAGGACTTCCTTCAGCCTGTATGTGTCGCCTTTAGCTTTTGCCTGTTCGTAATGTTTCTTCAAGACTTCTCTTGCATTTTTTAAAGATATCAAGTCTCATTTATTCAACTATATGACCTTTGTGCAATGGTATATAAGGATCCCTTTAATGCTATAAGACAAAAAAACTTTTGTATAAATGCTATAAGATAGAAAATTGATCATTTATATATAATTTTTCAATTAAAAGAATAGAAAAGAGAAAATTGGTATGAGAAATGGCCTTTCTTAGTCCTCTACTAGAGAAATAAACTTTAATTGTGCAATTTATATATAATAACTTCTTGCGCTACGAGTTAATTAGCCCACTTTTTTGATTTGATAGATAGAAAATCAGAAACATAATGAGCCCATTTTTGTCTAGAAATTCATAGCATGGGCCTAGCTAGCTAGCTAGTTGATTCCTACAAACCCCCCATGACACCTGAGCAGTGTTTGAACAATAATTAAAGTTTCCTTTACTTGGTTGCTTTATTTTGGGTCTAAACATCTAGTAATTAAATAATGAAGATCGTTGCCAAGGCTTGTTTAAATATATAGGATGGGTATTCTAAGTCCTTTAAATGTGCTTCAGTCATATTAATCGGCAATTGCCACTGATTATATATTAATGATTTTGATTGATGCTTCAGGTTAGTAATTAATTATTTTGTAATTCTTTCTATACATTATAACAATATTTAATGCTAGCGGCATCTTCCTTCTTTCACTGATTATTTAAAAAGGCATCAAAATAAATCATCTCACATCTAACACAAACATGTCACATATGCAATGTAAATATAAAATATTTGAAGTTGAAATAAAAATTAGAATATACCTTGAATGCCCCGCTTGCCCACATGTCACAAAGCCACTGCCAAGCAGGTTCTTCCACCATTGACGGCCCACCACATAGGTACTCTTTATGCGATTCATATTTCTTGTATACTTTGTAAAGTTCATAATGATACGCATTGTATTTATCAGACAAATGCGTCATCACCATTTCACAAACATTGTCTTTTGTCCAATCTAGTACAAAGTCTGCCTACAAGTTCAAGATATTTGTTGTCACATATTGTCATCAAATGCACATTAAAATAAATAACATAAACATCTATATTTTAATGGGTTAATCTATTTCATTATATAAAAGCTAAGTCTTCAATTGCTGTTTTGGCATTCATACCATAAAATTCGGGAATGAAAGAGTGCAAAGTTGACGAGCGCGAAAAGAGATGGAAAGCCAAGCGGTGAATCCAGAGGGGGAGGGCGATTACGTGAAGTGGTCCCAGTGCTACCGAATTATCGTCTGGCACATCAACTGTTTCTTCAAAAATGGATGTGGAGGAGGAAGGGAAACGATAATGAAAGGGTGCAAAGTTGACGAGCGTGAAAAGAGATGGAAAGCCAAGCGGTGAGTCTAGAGGGGGAGGGGCGATTACGTGAAGCAGTCCCAGTGCTACCGAATTATCGTCTGGCAGAGCAACTGTTTCTTCAAAAATGGATGTGGAGGAGGAAGGGAGACAACACACTCAACATCCTGCCTTGTCCTAAGATAATCAAAATCAACGGGTTCATTCTCCTTTTCTTCAAATTCAAAGTTTGTGTCGTCGATGCATTTGACAATATTCTTCGAATCTGAGAGGGAGACCCAGAAGAGGAAAGATTTGAAGGGTTCGGATTGGAGGAAGAGAATTGAGACGAGGAGGAGAATGGAAAAAAAGGAAATGGTAGTGAAGAGGAATGGCTTACTGGGTTTTTGGTAAGTTTGTGTATTGGGGAGTGAAGAAGGGGTTGAACGAGATTGGAAGAGGAACCTTAGCCTGCTCTCTTCGTCCAAGAACTCCATCTTTGGTCAGAAGTATCTCTTTGTCAATCTCAGATTGATTGGTAGACTTTCTCCATCATTCAATCCCATGTGCCATTCTCTTCTTTTCAATCCATACCTTCCTCTCCTCGATAAAAAACGATATTGATTCTCTCTCTCTCTCTCTCATTATCCAATATACTTTTTAAGGTTTTGAAAATTGAAAAACCAAAGCCAAAGCTAAAGCTGATCACCTTCACCTACACAACACATAGATACCCATAATATAAAAACCCTCAATAAGAGCACTACTTACCACCTTTCCTTTTCCTTTTTCAGAGAATAATATCAAGCAGAGAGAGAGAAAGACAGTCTCACTGTTCTAATTATGCGCTGCTCTCTTGCCATGTTGTTTTCTAGGAAATAAGTGGTGGTGGGTGTATAGAGATGATATGTAGAGAATTTTAGAGAGAGTGAGAGATGTTGGCAATGGAGAAGGATTTTGATTCCAAGTTGAAAATTTAAGAGAATTCTTCCAATGGTGGGAATGTGCAGAGATCCAAAAGCTTTGCTTTTAGGGCACCCCAGAAGAGTTACATTTCAGGATTTTGAGCTAGGCAAGATCTACGACGTCGGTTCCTATTCCAAGGTTTATATTTTCTTTTTTCTAAATGTTTATCTTGGCAAATTATGGCTTTTTTCTTTGTTTAATTTGTTCATGTGATTTTTTTCCTTTTCGTGCAATCTGGGTTGTGCCAGTTTGTTATTGTTGTTGATATTATTATTATATTTTGATTGTTACGTTTTGATGGTTGAGTGGTATTGGGTACCGAATGTTATGTATTTATGTAAGCCATTTTTGGGAATATTTATAAATGGGAAGTAGTTCTCTGATGATGATCAGTTGGCATTGTGCAATAAAATTATGAGGGTTCGTTATTTCTATAGCGGTTTCCATTCATATGTTAAAAAATGTGATTTTTAATTATGATAAACCCAGGTGGGTATAACACAATAGGCAGTTGGATTTACTAGTAAGATTGTTTGATAATTGGGCCCTGAAATGGGATGTGACGGAACATGAGACTTGATATCGGAGCCTCCTTCTTAGGTTGCTAAGAACTCAGGCAAAGATTGTATTTTTTGGTTAACGGAACATGGTAATTTTTTCATGATTATATATAATGCATGTATAAATATAAATCTATAAAATTTAATATACACAACAATCTGTGCATTACGTGGGTTATAGGTTCCTATAATATAAAGTCCTACCCTAACGCAGTTAATAAGCTCTTGCTTCTCCTCCTCAGGTATAGAATTCCAGCTTGCATGCCTTAGTTCAGTATATACTTTAATGATTCATGTCACTCGACCAGTGAAGATGGAGGCATTCTCACACGATAGACCTTGATGGCCATCTTTTATAACCAAAAGAATCTTACCCACATTCCGGAGGTGTTCAAATTGTGTGCCCCGTGCAGGCCTTCGGCCTCGTTTCTTAATGGGTGGAACTGAATCTCGAAACCATATTACATTAAACCAAGAATTAAAATACGATCCAAAAACTAGATTAAATGCATTAAAATTTTCATCTATATGAATTGAAATAAAATATGCGTAACTGTGTTATAAATTGATGGCATACCTGTATTAATATTCTCCTTTCCACCCTGTACTACATCCATGGGCATGGACTCTTGTACGCCAGCATCTCCTGCTACCTGAGTTGATTTATTTTGAGTCTGGCTCGTCTTGTAAAATGGTTCTTAGAGGCAATGCTTATGCATCTTGGCTGCTACATATGATAGGTCTTAAGTGTCAGAGTCACCCCCTCCTTCCCGCTTTTACAAATTGCCATATCCTTACGTTTACTGGAATTCAATATACTTTTTAACATGTAACCAACAAAGACGTCAATACTATAATAAAACATAAGTTAACTAAAGAGACTACAATAATTTGGCATTACCCACTATCTACCATTAGTCACTATTTATTAAAACTTTTCTCTTCTTGAACATGACTATATCACACTTGGTTATCATTTTAGAACATATAGCTGATCCCTTTGTCTGCATTGTTTTAATCATCCTCTTTGCATATGAATCATATCATTAAGGGTATGGTTCTTATTTTCATAATTTCTTTCTATGGCCTTACTTTCCCTTCATCATTTACTGCTTTTTGGCAGATTAAATGAAGCAACTAAAAGTTTTGCCACACATGTATATTAAGGTTGTGAAGGCTCAAGTGTTGTCAATTGCATGCATTTTAATTGGTTAACCTTGTTGCAGATCCATAATAGATGATAAGGAACTTGGACTTTGCAAAGGAAACTTGGTGTTTAATTTTTACTAATGGTTTTTAACCTTCAAATCTAGGCAAGCATTTCCCTCCATACGTATTACCAGACTTGTGATTATTGTTTTAATTTCCAAAAGTCTTGAATTTGATGGATAACCAGAAAAAGAAACAACTACCCTTCTATATTTGTGTGATGCACTGATTATTGGTGCAGCTGTGAAGCATGGTTGTCTCTTTGCAAGAGCAATGGAGTTATTGACAACCACATTAATGTGTTTGCTTAAACACATCAACCACATTAAATAGATTTTAAGTTTACAATGCATTGTTAAGTATATCTAATAGGTCTTAATCTAATTATTGGCTTGTTATAATACGTATTATTAGTTGAAGTATGAAATATTCAACATCAAAATATTCAAACTCTGGTCTTGTTTAAAAATGATAATGTATCAGATTGCTATGTATTAAATAGCTTTAAAAACAACCAAGAACCTCTACTAAAATCTCATCATCTAGGAAAACGTGTACAGGGAAAAGAAATTAAGCTGCATGCAATATTAAATCCTGACTTACAATTCTTACAATCATATAGATTTGTGGTGCTTTGATACTAAGTACGTGAGGAGAGACGTAGATTTTTTACAAATACTTTTAGTGCCAGAACAGATGAATGTAATATAACTTTTGATATGCAAACCCATCAATTAATGCCAAGTATAAAACCATTGGCAGACTTATATGAGCATAAAATAAACCCCAAGGTTCTCAGTAATCCTAACCTCAAATAATAAAATATGGCTGAAAAGAATATTTGTTTATACTCGAGTACTCTGTATATACCATGCTAAAAGTTGTGTGGAAAATTAAAACCATTTGAAGGGGCTGAAGGACTATGGGCTGGGAGAACTTGTACTTGGTCACCTTTTGGTTACCAGAACAGAGGTTAAGAAGAGAAGTAGGGAGAAGAGAACTAGGGAGAAGAAAAGATGTACCTTCAGTTGATGATTAAAAAACCAGACTTGCTTAGGGGATGATTAAATGGAACTTCCTTACCAATCTGAAGACAATAGAGAAGCAGGGAAGGAAGTGGCCTCTGGTTCACCAAAGTGGACGTCCTTGTGTTTCTGATTTTCCTCCAGCAATATCACTAATCCCTCAATAACAGGCCATCTATTTAGCAATCCACCTACTTGTCCCTTGTCACTTGTGGAACTGTGGAAGTGACCCATTCTGGTGCCATTTTGAGCCAAATTTTCACTTACAATCCCGCCCTTTAATTTAAGCTCTCCCTTCACTTGTGCTAATTTATCATGTAAGAAAAATAGTTATTTCTCACGCACTGCAACATGTAGCGAGGAAACCAGTTATAATTTTAACTTTTAAAGATGGAAATTTAAGCTTTTATTGACTTTAATTAATGAATTATTATTTTGTCCTTATATTGTAATTTGTATCACAAATTTGTACAGATTAGTGTAAATACCATCAATATAAGTACATGGTTAATTAGATACATGGAAATTTAATTTATTTCCCTTTATTATACAAGAACGATTTTTGTGACCAATGTATAATTTAGTTCTCACCTAATCATAAAACCTCATATTTAATGTGTCTTTTCTTAACATCTGAGTAAGTTAAAAATTAACCCTAGAAACTGGGAACGTTGCATCATCAATTTTTAGGGGAATAGTTTCCATTTCCTGATTTGCATCATATTCTAAATTCCTGGTTTTTGTATTGCTCTTTCCAATGAAGGATACTCCCCCAGCAATAGCTCTTAAGAAGGGATATAGTTATAAATTATGTTAGTTGCCTGGATTGCTCCCAACTATCGTCCATACCAAGTATGTGCATACATTTTATACCATATGTTATCCAATCATGCAAACGTGACCAAGTGTGTTTCAGTTACACATTTACACATCATGTCCAATTTGTGACATTGACCCCCATTTCATAATATACAGAACCCATCAATATGCACCCCCTAACTGGCAATTCAAAGGTGTCATTCTCACTAGTTAATTGCATCATCAATTTGTGCATCTCCCTTCGGTTTAGGTGTTCCACAATGTTAGTTGTGAATAACCAGAAAAATCTGCTCACAATATTAAAACCTTATGAGTAATTAATAACTCTCTTTGCCTGTCTAACAATCTCTTTTGATTGTCAAGTACAAAATTGACAACTGCATTTTTCTATTTTCATCTGCTACTCACGTATATCTTATAGGCACACGTATACTGCCCTAAATCTAATGTCAACTTTTGTATGTATGGAATATTCAGTGCATCTAAATGGGGTACATTTAATACACTTTATCTACCACGATTTTCTAGTATCTAAAAATCCATCATTCCCAATTTATTAACATTGTTTATTGATGTGGACCACTGGTCTCATAATCTCATTAGTGTTCATATGATGAGGTTGGCATATAGTTCCCTTACAACTCTAAAACTAGTGGAAACAGACTTTTCCCCACTGTTTTCCCCAAAGCTTGTAATCCATATGGCCCAAATTGTTTGTAATATCTACAAGGATGAACCAACAAAGTCCAAGTAAGTAGAGTGCATGGCTAGTGCCTTAGTAAGCCATAAAAGGTTGCTAAATGATTTTTTTCTTTTTTTTTTCCTGGTTGTAGTTGCTCCATGGTTTATTTCAAGAAGCACAAAGGTATAACACTCTATTGTATTACTACCATTTCTCTTTTGATGAATGACATGGAAGTTCCTAAGTAGAAAAACTTAAAAATTGAAGGAGGTTGTTGATTTTACAACTTTTATGTCTTGCTCTCAGGGGTTCACGTCTTTATATCTGAAAATCCCAGTTGATGATCGAATTGTGTCATCTTGGGTTGTCCAAAGAAGTAACTTTGTCTCCTCCTTAGGTTCCAAAATGAGGACTTAGATTTGTGACACTATTGTATTGTAGAGTTTGAGGCTATATAGAATTGAGTCTGTCATACCATTAGTCATTATGTTTTGAAGAAATAAAAGGGTATCTTCTACTAGGCTACTAGGTAAAGGTAGAGAGAAGTACTCTACCTAAATATTAAGACTAGATGAAAAAGTAAACTGCAAATCATGGATTTTTTGATAATGAGAACAGGTGCTAAATGTGCAACACTTACAATGTAATGTTTTTATATTTCAGCTTTTCTATTAGAGATTCATACGATCTTTTTCATGGTTATTAAATGAATTGTGGTTTTTGTGTAATACTAAGTTAATTTTCATTCTTCTCCTCCCCCCTCCTCCCATAGACAAATTGGTTTTTCAATTGTTGATGATTTTTATGAAATTGAAGAATTTTATTTTCCTAAGGAAGACTTTGTTTATTTGGATAATTAGCTTTTCCTACCTTAGCTTTGCTGACAATCTCCTCATCTTTTGTCGACAATTGAAGTCATGCGCTATCTGCAATTAAGCACATAGACAAAGAAGCTACTATACATATATATATGAATATATTTTCTGGTTCATTTCTACAACATACGCTTACAATGGATTGTGAAATGGGAACTATAAAATAAATTCATGAAACCACGATGGGTGCTCATGGATGGTTTATTAAAAATGAAGGCAATAACGGGATAAATATTCCTATTTTTCTGGCATAGGGCTTAGACCAGATCATAAACTCTTAATTCAAAGAACTACATATGCCCATTGTCAAGACTACATTATGAATTTCAACTTAAAATGCCAAGTAATCAATACAAATATGAATTGCCGTCATCATCATTTGACTCCTCCTGCAGATGATGCTCGGACTTGCTATTGGAGTTATCCTCTTCAAGTGGGTCATCATCAATAAAGACATCATTGTCAACTGGTTGGGACGGGTCTTGATGTGATATGATTGTTGGATGAACGAGCAAATGCTCTTCATCGACTCGATTCAATGGATCGGACATGGTTGATTCATCCTTGAGAATATGAGGATAATTGTTCACATTATTGTGACTACCATCTTTTGCTTCAGCCCCTGATGATTTGCATAGTCAATCTCCTCTTCAAAAGCAGTCATCGAGCGAATGTTGTAAAATTTCTATTTGTAATCTTATGGACGACTTGCCAACTTCCACCCAATGTTGGATCCGTTAGATAAAATACATGAGGCTTATCTTTATACAATTGTCTAGCAGTATTCACTAACGTTAAGTGGTTTTTGACACATATCCCCCTTCTCAGGTCGCCAACGTCATACCAAACATACTGAAAGAGATATACCTTACAACAACCGATATAACGTAATTCTATAATATCATGTAACACACCATAGAAGTCAACAGGGGATTCTTGATGATCGCCATGAACCACCACCCTGCTGTTTTGAGTGCGATGATGCCTTTCACACTTTTTTGAATGAAAACGAATACCATTCGTTATGCATCTGGCATATGATGCGACCCACGGATCTGAACCACATGCTAATGCATATATGTCATCGGTTACCGCAATTGGCCTAATTGCACGAAACTCTCAAATCTACCATTCAAAATGATGGAAGAAAACACAGTTATTGTTTTGTTCATAGTTTATAGATGGGATACAAATGAGAACACAACATATTGGTATCTTACACGAGATCTGAACTATGATGGAAATTCACTCTAGTGCCTACGGTCAATGTTATGAGGGTTCTATTCTTTCATATTATTAAAGTGTTCCCTGCATATATGTTTGTGAACGTAAGCAGGGGAGTAAAAACTAAAACTTTAATAACTAAAGAAACTTTCCAAGAATGTTGTACTTACTCTATGTATTGCTCAACTTCTGTGCAATTATTAAGTACATACCATCAGACCTTGGCCATTAGTGTGTCTGCTAATTTGTGCGAGCTTGCTGTCCCTAATGGTCATGTCTTTTGTGAGAAAACAGATAAACTTGACTCACTTTCCGACCCAGTTGAATCGATAACAACATCACTGTTGTGTTCCTCTCGGTTATATCTAGTCTCAATATCATTAAGGTACATAGAGTAAAATGTAAGGCACTCGAGATGAACATATGCCTAAGCAATTGAGCCTTTTGGACGGGTTCTGTTGTGGACGTACTGCTTGAACTTCCCTAGATACCTTTCAAAATGGTACATCCATATGTATTGCACGGGTGTTGCCAGTAACATCACCTTTGGCCAGTGAGCAACAAGATGCACCATGATATCAAAAAATGCGAGAGAGAATATCATTTATAGTTTGCAGAGAATGATGAAAATATTTTCCTAAAGCTGATGCAACACTAATAAGTTCAAAGTTCGTGAACATAATTCTTTGAAAAAAGAGCTTAAATCTATTAAGACTTGACGCACATCGGCCCATAAGAACCCACCAATCACAACTGGCAATAGTGTTTGAATAAAGATATGACCGTCGACATGGCTCTTCATTCCATTGATCTTTTCGTCACTAACATTGACACATCGGGCAATGTTTGAGGCAAATCCATCAGGAAATTTCATATTTGACAACCATGCACAAAAAGTCTTTCACTCATTTAACTTTAATATACAGCAACCAAGACTCATATTAATATGATCACCATTACGTTGTAAATGCAATTATTTCCTTAGTCCAAGATTAGCCAAACCCATACACGCATTAACGGAGTCCTTAGTTTTTCCTTCAATATTCAGCAATGTTCCCAAAACGTTATTGCATATATTTTTCTCAATATGCATGACATCCAGGTTATGTCTCAAACCTAAGTCAAACCACTAAGAAAGCTAAAAAAATAGATTTTTTTGTCCAATTTAGTTGATTGGGCGTTCATTTTCTCTTCAAAGAAGATTTACCAAACTGAACATGTGACAATCCATATAATTGTTTTAGCAAATCCTCTCTCTCGAACCTTGATGGTTGGACTCGGTACTCCTAGTAGCCATTAAAAGCATTTTTTTTTTTTAATCTCCAAGTGTGATCTGGGTCCAACCATCTTCGATGACTCATATAGCAATGTTTGCGCCTATAAATGAACCATTATGAATTTGTGTCAGTTGTACATGAAGGACATGCCATCTTGCCCTTTATGCTCTAGCTAGAAAAATTGGCATTTTGCAGGGAAGTCATTGATAGTCCAAAGCAACGCTGCATGCAATCTAAACATTTGCGCATTGTACGCAGCATAGGTATGAATACTCTTTTCCCATAACTCCCTCAACTTGTCGATAAGATGGCACAAGAACACATCAATATGATTCCATGGTGCCTCAGGGCTCTAGATTAGCAACAACAACATGGTGTATGGATTTTTCGTACATGACTAATGGGGTAAGTTGTCAGGCACAAGTAGTATCGGCCATATGCTATACGGTCTGCTCATGTTATTGAATGGGTTAAACCTATCACTCGCCAAACCAAGTCTAACATTGCGAGGATCTTGGAAAAACCAACCATGTTTGTTATCAAAGTTTTTCTGTATCCTAGAATTGGCAAGATGTCCCATGCATGTCGGATTGTCAACACTTGCTTCTACATGCCATCTCATGGCTTGGACTGTCTTCTTTGACATAAATAATCTTTGCAAGCATGGCTTCTGGGGGAAATATCAGATAACTCTTTATGCTATCCTCTGTTGCTTACTTGTCCTTACAATCCACTTAGATGCTTTACATTTAGGACATTCATTGTACTCAACATTTTCCTTCCAAAACAAGGCACAATCATTTGGGTATACATATATCTTTTTGTAACTACAGCCAAAGTTACGCTTCTAATCTACAAGTGTCGTTAAATGAGTAAGGGAATAGAGCATCGGGAAATGCAACTTGCAAAAGTTCTATCACCATGTCAAAGGGCTTCACGGTCAAACCACCAACGTTCTTAATGTGAAGCAACTTGACTATAAGTGATAGTTTTGAGAACTTAGCACATGAAGGATAAAGTGGACATAGTGCACCGGCTACCAACTCCTTGAAATTAAGGTTTGTTGGAGTATTAGAGGTGGATGGTTGATAATTTGTGTTTGCATTTCCTTCATTTCTAGCTAAATTATCCATAAACGACCCATGTCGAATGTCATCTAACATCGTGTCGAAATCATCAATGTAGTCATTGTGAGTTGATGCATTATCACATTCATTGTTAGAAAATGTAGCATCTAGGAACGGATCATCTTCTCCATGGAATATCCATTCCATATAAGTTGGATCAATCCCTACGATGAACAAATGATCTTCGACCATAGAATAGAGTGGAAAGCTCTATTTTGGCATCTCCTACATGGACACCTAATGTGATCAGATCCAAGTGTGTGGGCTTGAGCCATAGCCAGGATTTGTCTAACACCTTCACCATATTCATTGGAATGCAATCTATCTTCGATAAACATCCAAACCTTATCCATCTTATGCAGCTGACCAACTATGGGAAAAGAGATTGTTAGGGGATGATCAATGAATTGAATGTAATAGATCATTTCTTAGAGTGGAGGTATTTAAGGGGATATCTGAAAAAGTAGCAGAGAATGGAAATTTGAGAAAATCAATCAAGCTGAAATCTGTTTTGCATTGTGGTTTGTGGGTAGGTACAGGTGAACATCTATGTTTAATTGGTGGGTTTTAAAGTTGAGCTCTAACATGTGGTATAAACTGTGAGTAACCATGGCTATTAGGTGTACATGTTCTCATAAATGACTACTTAAAATCGTGTAGGATGAATTTAAATGCAAATTCATATAGAAATGACATTGAGCATTTGGATTCTTCAGGATGGTCTGAACTAGGATAAGCATTATACTTCGATGCGACTTTTTCAGTGAAGATGTACATGGTTAAGACGGGAAATTACTTTTAGTAATTCTACTGAACTGCTATGCCTTACTTGAAATAGCTTTTTTAAGATTGTCAGTCGACTCCTTTGGTAAACAAAGAATGTTTGACTTTATTCAATACAAATCAGCTGCAAGACAATGTTGAATGATGGTCTCCACACCCTACACAAAAGCACCATATATATGGAGATTCAAAATGAAGGTCCTATTGCAGACCACATGATGGAGATTCATAGCTCTAACTGCTGCATCTATAGAGTTAATGAGGTGTGTTTGTTGAGAACCTAAACTTTGTAATTTAGTATAGACGTAGAAACCATAGTATCAGCTACAGTTATGACTAACAGCTCACCAGACATAGCATGGATGTTAGTGTTATGTATTTTTTCTGGTCGAATCAAGGAAGAGGCCAGAGAATTAGGCACTATTATTGAATTAATGTGCTTCAGTCAATGAATTAAGGAGCTTCAGTTTTTTTTATGTATTCTTTTACATGCAACCATTATGGGAAAAGTAGAATTTAAGTTTGAACAGTACATGAGATAAATTAATTAATCAAATAATACTCGAGTTATTAAAGTTCATTTCTTATAAATATTATATATAGCTTTTGAAATTATAAGCATCATGATATTGGTAAATATCTTAACTAAATGCACACTTTAATTTGGAGGAGTACTAGTACGTATGAGATGGAACTTTAATTTCTGATCCATCAAGAATATGCAGGCTAAATCAATCTCATGAACAAATATATTCCAAAACAATATTAATTGAGTCCAATAACCAAGGAATCCTCCATGCAGTACATATAAAGTCATATGTCTACTTCATTCATCAGTCACATGAATTTTGTATTTTTCTTACTTTAAGAGAAAAATTACACCAGCATCAAATAAAGAAAGCATATATATATATATATATATGTTTGGTCCCTAGTATTACAACTCAAGGGCATATAAAATCTGTGGTAATTGAAGGCGAAGGGTGCTTTGAAATGGCATGCCCGCAGGTATATCTTGGTGGATTATTCCAAAACCAAAGTATAAAATTTTTACCGGTGGTCATGTTTTCTTTTGAAATGCATTGTTTCTGATTCTAATCCATTTTATTTTGAATGTTCTTAGGGAGAAGGAACCTTGTTGCTCAATTAGAGAGGGAGGCTAGGCTATCCTCTTCCATCGTTAACTTCCCTGCAAGATAGGTGGAAAAGGAATCTTCAGGTCGGGAATGTTCAAAATTTAGTTCTTCTTCCCAGGGCGAAGTGGAATACAATAGGAAGCTGGCGGTCTTGCGTTTCAATGATCTGCATGGCTCAAGGAGGAAGAGGCTTTATAGATGGGTTTTGACTATATAACTTAGCAATTTGATTGTTTTGTTGCACATATGTATGATAAATTTCCCAAACAAAAAGAGGATTGATAAAGAATATGAAAATCATGAAAATGAATCATTGCACGCAACTAACAAAAAGATAATGAAACCAAAAGAGACAACAGATTCACGGTCCATAGTAATTAAAAAAATGTAACATTTAATTTATATATATATAACTTTAAATATTCTATTAAAATTAATAATGTAAAATCTGATAAAATTATAATAATAATATAATATTTATAGTTATATGAAAAATACATAAAATTTCTTTTACAGCCTAATCTTAGGATCGGATTATTACAAAAGATATTTTGGTTTCCTGATACTATTGTGAATTATTTAGTACTAGCCAAGTTTAAGTTCTTTCCAAAAGAATGTTATTGAGAGTATTTCCTGGCGACCCGAACGACAGAAAAATAAAAAAAAGGTATATACAGTCGTGAAAAAAGAAAAAGAAAAAGAAAGAGAAAGACGTGGAACAGATATAAAGGATATTATGGAATAAGAAAATTCATATAATAAGCAAGAAATATATATACCGCCACCAAATTAATTAGGATGAAACAAAAACATGCACGTACAAGCTAATCCAGTACTTTAACTGGACCCAACATTGTTACGATCAAGATGCAAAGTGTGTGATCTCCAATATTGTCTTAGGCCCAAGCAGTCAGGTCTGTACGTTTGTAGGAGCTAGATCAGCTATCACATTTATAATATAACGTACTTCCAGCAGGAGAGTCCAGATCAAATATGGTACGAGGAAAATGCCGATCCGCTCCCAGCAGCGGGACCTATCTCTGACATTTTTTTTGTTTAATTTTATTTTTACTTTATAATTAAAGAAACATCTTTTAATGATGTTGAAATTTTATAAAAAACTGAAAAAAAAAAAAAAAAAACCAACATGAAAGTGACGAGCGGGAATCAAGAAAATAATACTCTTATTACTGATTCTTACAATTCAATATTATTATTGAAATATTTTATTTTATTTTTTAGTTTTTTATTTTACTTAGTGATTAATAATATATTTTTTAATAATATTATAATTTTTTATTTTTATAAAAAATAATTAAAAGTATAAAAAAATACATATATATAAAAAAAAAAAACAATTATACCTAACGATAGTTGGAAGCGGGGTGGACCGAGCACCATCCTTGGTACAATTCTCTGTAAGTAGATTGAATGGAAATGCATGCAGAACTGTTCCGGACGTGGCACACTGATTTGATTTAATATAGTAATGCGATTTTTTTTTTTTTAAATTTTCGGCATTAATCAATAATTAAGTTTGATATATTATAATTAAAGGATACATAAATAAATAATAAGAGCTAGCACATCTGGTTCTCTAAATTTTTTCTTAAATCTTAATTAAAAAGATCACTTCCTATAATTTTATCTTAAATTTTACTCATTTTTAAAAAATATTCTAAATCTCATTCTCTATTATTTCTTTATTTTATTAAAATAATATTCTTCTATTCTTTTCTTATTAGTTTTTTCTCTAACTTCCGGATACAAACTTAACTATGTACTCAATATTCTTTCTTATGTTTTGAACTATTACTCTAGTGAATATTTTAAACAAAAATTTAAATTATTTATTGCGAGTATGATAATATTTTAAAATTAATTTATATATATATTTTAGTAATTATTTAATTATTTTTAAAATTATGATTTAAAACTATAATAAATATGAGTATAAGAAAAACTATAGATGATTGGAAAAATAATTTTTTTTTATTTATTAAAATAAAATATTGATAAAAGATGATTTAAGGGATGAATATTGATTTTCAATATTCAGGAAACTACTCTTTATTTCCTCAATAAAACCCTAAAATAGGAAATAAGATGAGATGGAATTTTTCAATAATTTGAGGATTACAGTAAAATAGAGCACCGATCGAAATGCTCTAAAAGATAGAGAAATCCAGACAAACATCCTTTTATAACTAAGTACTGCATGAGCACTCAAGAAAAATAACTAGGGAGACACCGGAATCTGAGCAGACCCACGTGGTTGCCTTCAGCATGCAGCCACGACCATCAAATTTGCAGGATTTGATGGGGCCGAGTATTTTTGGTCCGGCGAGCGTGGCAAGATAGGCTTAAGCAAGAGGTTGTGTGTGAGACTGTTAGCCCAACTCGCAGCTGCATGTAAGGGCAAGTCCATAATTTGGTTACATGTGAGTAGCCCTCGATTGTTTTTAAAAATGAGATAAAATAAGATGAGAAAAAGTTAAAATTAAAAAGTTGAATAAAATATTATTAGAATATATTTTTTAATATTATATTTATTTTAAAATTTGAAAAAATTAAATTATTTATTTTATTTTATATGGAGATTTGATAAAGTTGTAATAATAAAATGAAAAGTTTTAAAAATTTTAAGTTTTGAACAATACCAAGGATTCAAAAGTCCAAAATTCAAGACTTCTACAGTAAACATGAAATTCTCTCCGAATATAATGAGTTACTGTTCACCATTCAAATATATCTACCTTCCCTCTCTCTTTTCCACGTTATTTTCTCTTTCTTCGTCCTGAAAAACCCATTTCCCTCGTTTTTCCTTTTCTCCCGAAAGCGCTCCCAACACGTTGATCCTTCGGCTTCGTCTTCTTCAACCCGCAAGCCCACTTCTCTCCGTCGATGGTCCACGTTGCCGTCGTCTTCCACCCCAAACGGTAATCTCTCTTCCTCGCTTCTCTATCCCTCCTCTCTTTCTATTTTCTCACATTCACATAGACCTCGTGATGACGACGAGAAGTCGCGCCTCAAGCCGATGAAGCTTTGTTGAAATCTCTATTTCATTTTCGTTTTTTTCGTAGTTTTAAGTTTTTTCCAGAAAACAAAAATACGTATAGAAAGTTTTTCCCAGTTTGGTGAGATTTTTTTCCCCTTTTTGTTTTGATTTTCTCATTCCCTCTGTTTCTCCTTCAGATTCAGAGTCTTGTCTGCCTCTCTCTCTGGCTTGTAGTATTATCAGGGTAACCCTCGCAACATTTTCAGTTGACCCAAAAGAAATCCGCTACTTCTCTCCTTTCTAATCTCTATTATTGTGTAAATATCATTTCATTCCCCAAATATCATTTTAAACCTTCCTGCATTTCAGCTTCCGTGGAGGATTTTGTTAAACAATCCTGGAACTCACAGTTCAGGTCTCTCCTTTTGCTTTTATGTTCTTTCTCTTGTTCTTGATTGAGATGTACGAAGTTACAGTTTTGTTGTTGCCTTATTTTAACAATGGTCTTATGGCTGAAGTTGGATCCTCAAGCGTCGGAGTTGTGGAGATTTATGGATAATCTCATGAGTTCATTTGAGTTAGTGGCTGAAGCAGAAGTTTGGTTAGTTGTTCATCTTCTAATTGACTCTTGTAAAGCAAATCTTCTGTAAGCTGTGGTTGGTTTGTTTGAAAATACAGATGAAAAACAAGTTAAAATTGATTGTCAAATATTGAATTTTCAATTTTGTCCTAAGGTTTGCTTTCACCTTCAAGAGGGCTGTTATATGAAAGGCTTTTAATGTTTGAATAAAAAAAAATATGTATATTGAATTTTCAAGTTTTTGGACCGTAGAGAAAAATCCTCTCCTTGCAAGTACTAAGCTCGCTGTTTAGCTGCCCCTTTAGATTATTCATATGCAGTTTATAAGTTGTTTCAGTTTCCATGATTTAGCTGCCATTTTATAGTTGTGCCATGCTACTTTATGGTATCTAGCTGTCCCTTTATGTATGTTGGAGACTAAGTACCACGCATTATCCTTTATGCATGTGAGAACTACTGCTTTGTTGCATTTCGCTAGATAGGTGGTGTCAGAATGTAATAGTTGTCTTTGTTTATTGGTAAGGAGTGTATGTATGCTAGTTGCTATTTGGTATGTTATGGCATCGCTCAGTGGGAAAGTAGAGTCATATATCTGATACTGTTTTGTATGCTATTTGGTATACATACCAAACAGAATGTTATGCTATTTATGCTATTTGGTATGTTCTGCACTAGGAGTTCACTTGAAATACCTGACATACAGTGATGGAAAGTAGAGTCATATATCCAGTGTTTATTCCTCGGGGTGGGTTTGAAGGGCCTGCCTTGGTGAGTTTCCACTTACAAAAAAAAAATGCTGCTTTACCTTTATCCTTGCACATTTCATTTGTCAATTTCCATCAGAGCAAGAATTGGCATGACTAGATGACTAAACAACCTGATCATGAGTTGACTTGAGCATTTATAAATATCCAAAAAACATTTTGGTAAAATTCTTTTGACAGAATTCTTCTCTTTTACAAATAAGAGTAGCCTACAAAACTAATAAGAGTAGCCTGGGGGCTATTTTGTTTTTGTACTTCATGAACATTTTTTTTTGTTCAAAACTCGGACCATTTTGAGATTTTCCATTTTCATTAAGGAGCTTAGTGAAGGATTATATTTCTTAAAAGCATGGAAGAATGGAGAAGTAGAATCTCCATGGTGCCTTGCCTCAATAAAAGTCTATTGAATACTTGAGCAGGGAATACTTGAATACAGGGATTAGATTTCTTAAAAGCAGGGAAGAATGTAATAGTTGTCTTTGTTTACCGAGTGCTTTGTGGATTGTGTGGACTGTGTCTTGTGAATTTGGACTTGAATGTGCTGGAATCTTGTGAATTCCTTTATATGAATTCAGAGTATGAACATTAAACATGAAGTGAATTTGGACTTAAAGAACGCAGTATAGGTTGATAGGGTAAGAGGAGAGGGGGAGGAAACCAAAGTCTCACCTGCTCTCCGGGGAAAACCAGCATTAATAGGTTGTTTGGGCATGGGGTCTTTGCTTCGGGATAGAGAGATAGAAGAAGCTAGCCGGTGCTTTGAGTGACATTGAGATCATGGCAATTTGAGCTTGAGCAAAAGGGTTTCATATGGAAATTTAATGATGCGACCATTTCGACTGGTCATGCATCGGACAGAGGGTCTCACAGATTTGAAGAGAAATAATTAAGCATAATTGACAAGTTTTCTATTAATTTTAATGCTATTACGTGGCTTCGTTTGGTTATACAGATGAAATGAGATGAGATAAAATATAAACGTAGAATAAAATATTAGTTGAATACAAATTTTTAATATCATTTTTATTTTGAGATTTGAAAAAGTTAAATTTTTTCTTATATTTTGTATGGAAGTTTGAAAAAATTGTAATGATTATATTAGATGAGATGTCTTCCAAACCAAACGAGGCATAAGACTTTTGGGGGGGACATTATTAGAGGAATTTCAATCCAAATTTTAGACTGTGGATATACAAAAACATTAATTTTAGAATATCGAAATCTATAAGTAAACCATTGCTTTCAAATTTACATTGTTAGGATGAGTACTGATGCTAGATTCAAATTTAGACAGTTTAAATTCCGTGTATTTTCATTGAAAAAAGTAAGATTTATCATTAAAAAATAGATTTTTTTAAATGTGAATTTTAAGTTTGTCTACTTTTTTTTAAAAGGAATATGCAAGGCTTGTACACCTAAAACTAAGGATGTAATTAGTTTGATTCGGTTTAGTTTGGACATATTTTGAAACCAAACCGATTTAAGTTAGTTTGAAATTTTGAGAATTGAAATCAATCAGTTAATCCAAAAAACCAAAATTTTTAATTTTTTCAGTTTCGACTCGAATTTACAGGTGTGATTCAGTTTTGAGCTTTTATTGTTGGGTTGATTGGATTTTCTGACTCCAAATGAATCATTTTTTTAGCCCAAATGTTAGAGAGTTCAAAACATTATTTTCGGCTCAAACACCATGCATATAACCAATTAACCAAATAAATGCTAAAAAAATTAGCCAAAATACACAAATTAGTTTAATTAAAACATGCATCTAAATACAATATTATATATATAAGTATGTAACTTAATATGTAAGGATAAATAATAACATGTTAATAATAACTTAATATTAAATATTCATGTTTAAGAGTAAGCTTATATCAAATGAACATAAATAATAAGTTTAAATTTTCATGTTATATTAATTTTATAATATGTATAATATATATAGCATATAATATATAGTATAAAAAAATTATAACATATATATTTCAGTTCGGTTCGGTCCAATTCGATTTTCAAATCATGAAAATCGAGATCGCATTGGTTTTTAATCGGTTTCGATTTAGGTAATCGAAACTGATTGAACCGGTATTGAACTGGTCTGAATCATTCGGTTTGATCGGTTTTTTCTTAATTATCGCCTTACATAGAATTGTAGAAATCATTTCTTTTTTTCTCCGAAGTATATGTACGTGGGAATCTATAGAATTAAAAGGAAATTAGGAGTTTCTATTTTCTTTGAAAGCCTGAAGGTAGGTAAGGACCACAACCATTAAACAAAAGAAGAAAGAAATTATAGAGATATATAAAAGAAAGAAGAGCCATATCTAAATTCGCACCTAACAATAATAAGACCACCCAACTTCTATACCTTTCATCACACCATTCACCAATGCTTGGAAAGCAAACTGAAACAAGCTAGCCAGGGCAAGACGATCATCCTTTCTTTTTGGCCTTTTGTTTTTCTCCTTCAAAATAATAATAATATATATACCAGTTAGCTAGCCCACCAACCTAATCTCATAATTTTAGGTCAACTTCTTTGTACAGAAATATTGATTACACGAAAGAATGAGATCGAAAAATAGAGTAGTACTACTCATGATCAAATGGTGTATAATGATGGATGATCTTGACGAAAACTTTACATCTATCCAATGTTTCAATCATATGCATCGATCATGTAAGCTTTTTCTGCATGATTAATCATATATGAAGCTGGTGTGTGTCAGAAGTTTGTACATTCTGCGTCATGTATCATCGATTCAAATAATATTTCTACTATAAAAACATATGATCATTTATCACCCGCGTAAGTTTGATTGTTCTCAATGAATCTAGCTAATTCCTAACTTGTTCTTATATATGGCCCAGATGATCTTTATTTTATACAAGAAATCTCCAAACTCCTTGAGACTGCAGCGAAAAATAATGTTGTTGTTGTTGTTTTTATTTTATTTATATATATATATAATTAGTGTTATAAAAATGAAAGAAATGTATTTTCAAGACAATAAAGCGAATTCCCACTTGCCTGGCCTCTCATCACAACATTTTTGCTGTTTTTGAAACCTCAATTCCCTCAACAACCACGCAATTGACTCTGAATTAGCTGCCACGCACACTACGTAAGGTGATATCTCAACCTCTGCGGATGAAGTTGGGACGTCACTGTGTTTTCACTGTCTCATACATCTGCAGATCTCTCATAACTCCAGCTTAATCCTCTCATCTTTTCCACCATTTCCGAACGGAAAGTCGCTAGCTAGCTACAACATCTTCTGTTTTTTCAAGGAATGCCATTAATTTCCTCTGAAAAATCCTTATATTATAACACCACTTTCTCTCCCTCTCCTTTCCACTCTCGATCGCTTTCTGCAAAACGGATTGGTTTACACCCACCCATGGCTTCTTTATATTCTTTATCTTCGTTCATATCTGTAACACTAACACTAGTTATCTTATTTGTTCAACCTGCCTTTTCCGTCTCAATTAGAAGAGCTCTTGAGCATCAGACAGTGCAAACTGGATTCCGAATCACACTTGACCATGTTGATTCTGGAAAAAACCTCACAAAGTTTCAACGTGTCCAGCGGGGAATCAAGCGCGGGCAACACAGGTTGCAAAAGCTCAGTGCAATGGCCTTGGCAGCCACATCAGATGATTCAGAAGTTGAAGCCCCGGTACATGCTGGCTCAGGGGAGTTTCTGATGAACATGGCAATGGGCTCACCTCCGGAGACATTCTCGGCCATCATCGACACGGGCAGTGATTTGATATGGACTCAATGCAAGCCTTGTAAACAGTGTTACGACCAGCCCACGCCAATTTTCGATCCGAAAAAATCATCTTCTTTCTCTAAGATATCATGCAAGAGCCGGCTATGCGAGGCACTGCCCTCTTCAACATGCCAAGACGATGCTTGCCAGTATTTCTACCAGTACGGTGATTATTCCACGACAGAAGGTGTTATGGCAACGGAAACCTTCACGTTCGGGGACTCCGATGATAACAAAGTTTCGATTCCTAAAATTGGGTTCGGTTGTGGGAGTGACAACGAGGGAGATGGGTTCAGCCAAGGTGCAGGCCTGGTGGGGCTCGGACGAGGACCCTTGTCATTGGTTTCCCAGCTTAAGCAACCCAAGTTCTCATACTGCCTGACTTCCATTGATAACTCCAAAACCAGTACACTTTTGTTGGGATCTCAAGCAAGTGTGAATAGCACACAATCATCAGAAGCAATCAAAACCACCCCTTTAATTAGAAACCCATCTCAGCCATCTTTTTATTATCTCTCGCTTGAAGGCATCTCTGTCGGGAATACTCGCGTGCCCATCGATACCAAAATCGAAGATGATGGCAGTGGCGGCCTAATCATAGATTGTGGGACAACCATTTCCTACCTTTTTGGCAATGTATTTTCCAAAATTAAAAAAGCATTCATTTCTCAAACAAAACTTGCCGTGGACGATTCGGGTGCAACCGGGCTTGACCTTTGCTTCACCTTACCGTCGGATACAAGCGAAGTAGAGATTCCCAAGTTGGTTTTCCATTTCAAAGGTGCTGATTTGGATTTGCCTGCAGAAAACTATATCGTTGCTGACTCAAGTAGTGGAGTACTTTGCCTAGCCATGGGAAGCTCGGGGACCTCGGGCATGTCGATCTTTGGGAATATTCAGCAGCAGAACTTTCTGGTGACCCATGATCTTCAGAAGGAAACCTTATCGTTTGTTCCTACTCAGTGTGATCAGCTTTGACCATCTGCATTGATCTCTATCTGTGTTTGTTTGTGTGGTCTCATACATCGAAATTATATTGTAATAACATCTATACTTTCTTTGTAGCTTGAGCTTATGAATGTAACTTCCATATATTGATTAATAGCGTCCTGAGTTCTTGCAAAAAAGAATGTAACTTCCTTAAATTTATATATTAATTAAAAAAATGAATGACCAGGGAAAACATATAACGATCTACGAGTGTGTGTGCATGTCTTTTCATTACCGTGATCAAGAAGCGTACGAGAGATAATGAGCACGAGAATCTTGCGCCAAAACTGTAGTTTAATTTTGTTTTTATGTTCCTTTCCCTTTTTCAAGCAGCATGAATTTCTGATCGATCAGCAATGCTCTCTTAAAAACAAGACCAAATTTATAACGAACTTAAGGCTTTCCAATGCTCTCTCTCTATAGAAACTTATAGATGACTTTTCGACTTCGATATTGTAATTGCTATACGAAACAAATTCAAAGTAGTTACTTGATCCACGGTACTAATATTAAGTCAATAGATATACCTATATAGCTCTACATTAACCAGATGCACAATCATGATGTTTGCATTTTGAAAAAGTAGTGGTTCTATCCAACACAACACCTAGAGGGGGTGAATAGGTGTAGTTCAATTTTTATAGTCTAATAACACAACACTTAGAGGGGGGTGAATAGGTGTAGTTCAATTTTTATGGTCTAATAAAAAAATCTTGACAAGCAAGCAATTAACAATGAAACATATCACACAAATAATCAACACAGAGATTTGGTCACGAAGTGGAAACTCATTTAAAGAACCTTTTCAAAATCTAAAACTACTTTGAGTGTAAGACACCACCTCAAATCTACTATAGAAACTTTAATTACAACCATTTTAGAGACACTCATAAAACTTTTGTAGTTCATAAACTTGGCCTACAACACCACAAGAGACCCACTCGATCTCTACATGCATGTAGTGTTGGAACTCAGACTTTTCTTTAGCATCCCACGAGAATCTCTCGATCTTTATAACAACAACAGCTCAGGAAACCTTCCGGTCAATGAACATGTCCACTCCAATGGACTCAACTATGTTTTTATCTTAAGTGTGATTTTGTGGAGGTATATTTTTCAAGAGATTCAACTTTGAATGTGGGGAAAAGTTTCTCTTAAATGCTCTGGGAAAAGGGGCTTTGATTTGCCACTCAAAGGGAAGAATGAAATGTTCCCTTTTATACATCCCAAGAAAGAGGCGCTCAAACCTAAGGAAAAATTAGGTTTTTAGAACATTGGCTCGAGCTAAGTGTTGAGATGAGTCGAGCGGAGCGAACTCTCTGACTTGAATTTCGCTCGAGCTAAGTGTCAAGCCATGTCGAGCGAACTCTTTGACTTGAATGTTGCTTGAGCGTTGTGTGGAGCCATGTCAAGCCAACTTCCTGCACACTTCCTGTATGTGTTTTGCTCGAGCCAGTTGAGCTCACTTTACCCCTTTTTCACTATGACACATTTCAACACTTGTTACAACATAATTTTATAAAGGTTTTTACAAGAATATGCCAACATACTTATTTTTACATTAACACATTTAATGATTATTATATATATACATGTGTGTGTATATATAAATTAACTATAAATTGGAGATCAAGATACCTATATATATATATAAGTAAATACTAATTAAGAGTGGTAGGCAACTAGTTGAACTAGGTGAATGCCCTTAGTACTTGTACTTATAATTTTTAATTTTCCTCCGCCACAAAAAGTGTATTACTAATAAGATTTTCTACACCGTTTTCTTTTATATATAAATACAAAATATATCAAGAGATATTTAAAAAAAAAAAGAAAAAGAAAAAGGGATAGTATCCCAATTTTATTGATAGCCCTCACTTTTGGTGGAGGAAAACCGTGATTACAACTAGATATCTGGAGGTTACAAATAAGCATAAAAACCAAAACCTAGATATAAAGAGACCTAAAGCATTTCATCTATTTGCTAAAAAATAAGTAAGCCAAGATGAAGTTTGAGAAAAAAAAAAAGAAGCCAAATAATTAATGCCGGTCGATTTCTTCTAATGTGACTTATAATTTGAACTTGCTGGAGGTTAGTACGTGCACCTTGAGATCACTAGTCGAGACGTTGATCTGGACATGCCAATTAAGAAAAAGTTTTATAGCCTGAGCGCTACTTCTTGAGGACTAATTAAGTGGGCATTTCTGAAGGTCCATATATGGTCCTGTTTTGAAGAATCGGTTCTGGTCTTCTGTATCAGTAAAGCAGAACAACATCGGAGGTGCTGCTTTCAGCCAAGTTTATAAATGTGATGAGTGGACCCGATCGAGCACTTCCAGAAGAAGGTCGAAAATGGAGGATTTGACGGTACTGCTGATGCTGCTTAATTAGATCGTAATTTTGGGATAACAGCTTGCCAAACTAAGAGGTGGGAGGCCATTTTATTTGCTGCATCGATCTACATCATGGTAGCTAGCTAGCTAGAGTTCTTCTGGAAGTTATCATGGCAGCTGAGAGCTGATCGAGGTAATTTGGTTTGTAATTAGTGTTTGAATGTCATTTTCATTTCGGTATATAATCATTGATATTTGGGTATAGAGGAGCTAGCTATGAGGAGTGGTTGGGTGAGAGGCAACTGGAGAAATGTGGTGGAGAATATAATATTTGATTGGTCCTGGTGGGGGGAGAAACATTGTCGTTGCAGGGTTGTGGGAATTTGTTTGGCTGCATGCATACACACACACACGCATATATGATAATTATGGCCTGGAGTTTCATGTATTGATGTTTTGTATTGGGCAGTGATGTCTGGTGGTTCTTGGAATATGACATTATTGTTGTTGTGTGGGTGGAGGGGCGCCATGGCCGGGTTGGATCTGTTTGCCGTGGTGGCCGCTTGCGTTTGGGTTTGGGGTGGAAGTCAGTGTGAATGAAAGAGAGCCAGCAGAGGGGAGGAATGGAGTGGAGGCCGAGGGAGAAAGGTTGCAAAGGAGATGACCTCATGTAACCGTACGTAGTACTAGCTAGTAGCTAACAGAAGTATTCTTGAACGAGATGATGAAGCGTAGAGTCAGATTTAAATTCGTAATTTTTGTTATGATATTATATATAACAGCTGATATTACTGTTTATTCCAAAAAGTTAAATTGATGAAAAAATGGACTTAATTATATCGTTGACGGAACTCCGAAGGTAAGTTAAAATGACAATAAATTAGAGTGGAAGTAAAGGTTGATCACCTACCAAAAACCTTGAAAAAGTTTCATGTGAAAGTATTATATAATATATATATTTATATATATATATATATTGTTTCCATCCAATTATACATTTGAATTTTTTTTTAATTTTTTAATTTTACTTAATGCTTAAGAAAGTGAATATTAGTAAAATTATATATTTTTAAAATTCTTCTTAATGAATAAGGATGTTAAAAAAATACTTAAAATAAAATGATAAAAAAATAAAAAATTTCAAATATACTGTAAGTAATAAATGGGTAGTAACTCCATCACTACCCATTCATAAAACTGGAATATGCTGCATGTTACGTGATCTTGAGGATATATAAAACTAAGATTGAAATCGTAAATTAATATATATGAAGTAATAATTTGGAGAATAAATTTATAATTTTAATAGTTTTGAGATTCAAATGAAAAAAGTGATAATTCGAGGCAAATTAATAAATACGTTTTCTTCAAAGGTTATATATTATTTTGAAATATATACTCTCTTTTTCCCCCAAACCATGCAATTGAGGGTGATGCATCCTAATTAAAAATAATAATTTTGCAAAGGATGAGATATAGAATAAAATTAATGGGAATATTTTTATTATTTTTTTGTTATCTGGGACAGTTTTTAGAATATTATGTTTTCATTTTCTTGTTTCAAGAATATAGAAGAAGTTCTGTAATAAAATGCCCATTATTACTTTCTTAGGTTGGTTAATGCAGTAAATAAATAGAATCTTTCTAGGAGGCCGAGTATTTCTACTTGGAGAAAAATGTCTAATCAACTCTTTAAATTATTATGATATTTGTGAATTAAATTAAAAATACACTTGATCTTGCATATAGACTGAACATGGTGTTCATGCATATTAGCATGTTTATTATTATTATTTTTTTATCAAATTCCAGCCAGTACCCGAAATTAGGTGGGCTTATCAATAATTAAGGTAGCTAGCTTTGTTTAATTAGGTAGGACCCAAGAAAGATTGGAAGAAAATTGGGCCACAAAGATCACCATTTGAAGCCCAACATAATTGATTTTTGGCACCCCAATCTAAGTAGAAGAAACTGATATTTCAATTCATTGTTCAAGGTTTCTAAATCTTCTGCTTTCAAATTTACCTGGGTATTGCATCATTTTAGGACTAAGCAAAAAATTTAAAAAAAATATATATATATATATATATATATTATGTTCTTGATTAATTCTAATTGTTAGGTCAAAAGCCTGATAGCTTGATGAAACACGGCCCATTTCTCCCAATGGAGAACATGGGTTCGAGCCCCATCCCCCATTGTATTAAAAACAAAAAAGAGAAAAAACTCTTTTAACTATTAGTGTCACCTTCTATCGATAGTCTCGCTGCTTAAAAGGTTTCCAGTGATATGAATCATGACTATATATTGTGTTATGTTATGTTATATTCATTTTTCACTCTCGATGGATATATAATGTGCCTAGTTTTATTGATTGGGATGGAAAGGACGGCAGAAGGCATCTTGATTCAGGATGATTTCTGTTTTCTATGGCTGTGGGAAGATATCCAGTTAAAAAATGACTTGCTCTTCAAGCGTTCCCCCTTTGGTGTATATATGTATGAAAATATATTCTGACTCGATTGTTTCATGGGAACACTTGTCTATCGGATGTGGTGTAACTAATATAAGATAGACCACTTAACTAAAATTTTAAACTAAGGTAAAAAATTGGCGACATGTAATTTTAAACCAAGGACTCCCCACCTGAAGATCTTTTGGATCTTAGCCACTTTGCTCCGTCCTCGCTGGCGTGTGTAGCAAGGAAACTGTCTCCACCACACGTTCCTCCGGAAGGCTAGAGTTTGAGTTCGACTACGATCGGACTGGAGTCGGAGTTTGACTCCAATCGGAGTTTGACTCCAATCGGAGTTTGACTCCAATTGGAGTTTGGAGCTCATAGTTCTGATTGAAGTTGGAGTGGGCTTTGCCATACTCAGATTGCACAACCAGATAACGAAGGCCCAATCTGAAATTAACCCTTATATAAGTTTTTTTATTTTATTTAAAAGAGACAAAATAATGAAAAAATCTAAATTACTGTAAAAAATAAATTAAAAAGTTTAGATTTAAATACAATGATTAAATCATGTAGATACGTACAATACAAAAATAAGTGATTTAATTTGTGCAAAGTGCAAACGATAAATTTAGATTTTCAACTACAAATTCACAATAAAGTTAAATTTATAGTACCAAAATATAAATAATAATCTGGATATGATTTAAATAGCCTAGTCCTGCATCAATCCTGATAGCCCATACATTTGAGTCGATGACTAGATAGTGATCACTGATATCTTGCTGAAGTTTTACTGATCCAATGCACTATCTTTTTTTTTAGTTATTTAACTATAGACTTATAAACCATCAACCAAGTGATACATGACATAAATAGAATGCATTTAAATTACGAACTCACCTCAAACTCTAACTCTAACAAGTTTTGCATGATGGTATTGAACTCACCGCCACCTCTAACTCACATCATTGAGAATTTTGGTGAAATGTTCTCATGTCCACGATCTTTTTTTACTAGGTCGTACTGGTCGATCGGCATCAACATTCATCAACTCATCCTCCTCATTACGCATATTAACATCTTCTAGATCTATTGAGAATCGACTACTTACACAAGAGGTAGCTGCTCTAAATGGGGGTCTATGGCCCGAAGTACCTGTCGGTGACGCCAACGACTGTGCGTCATCCTCTTGTGGAGAATTATGGCGAGATGGTGTAGCATTCATAATTTGCTATGAAAATAATCTAAAATAATTAACAAACAAATGTCATTTAACATGTTATAAAAATTATCTACGCATTAGAAACACATTGAAAAAGAAAGACATATGTGTCTACTCATGTTTGTGGTTTTAAAAATAAATAAAACATAAAAACTGAACGTTCGCTCGAGCGACACTCAAGCGAACAATCTGTATGAAGGTCGCTCGAGCCATACTTGAGTGAACAATTTGTGTGACATCCGCTCGAGCCACACTCGAGTGAAGGCTAAAGCGAACAATCTGTGAGATGTTCGCTCGAGCCACATTCGAGTGAACATCGAGTGGGCATTGTCTGAAGGGCATCATTCAATTTTTTTCAAACAAAATTCCACAAATCTCATGACTAAAACCCTAAAAATAGAAATCCCACATTCAAATAATAAATCAACAGCAAAAACTATAAAAAACTATAAATTTCACAAACAACTTCAACAATTTTCGAACCCTAAATCATTTAATTAACAAACAATTAAAACCCTTATAACAAAATGCAAGATGTAAGGCTTACAAGCAAGAACGGTGGATGGAATTTCCTCTACGACGGAGCAGATGATAGGGAGAGAAATGTTGGAGAAATAGAACCAGAGAGGAGAGAGAGAGTTCCTATGCGAGAATGGTGAGGAGAAGTGAGAATGAAACGAAGGGGGTCCTGCATTTTGGACTCCCATGTTAATAAAACGACGTTGTTCAGTTTAAACAGAACGACGCTGTTTTAGTTAGGCCAATTTTTTTTTTTTTTTTTTTTATTCAGAGTCTGAGTTCGGAGCCCATGTGGAGTGATTAAAGATAGAATGGAATTCGCTACGTTGATGAAGAATAATCAAATGGTTTCGAATGGGACCCATTGATGATGCGTTTCGAACACTGGGTACTGGAACTAGTCACCTGCAACACAACACCCAGGAGAACCTTCGATACCAAAGTTAAGCTGTAAGACTATTAGCCTGGATGAGAAAAATCGATCGGATCAAACTAATAGTCTTATTGGTTGGTCTCGGGGTGTATTTTTTTAGATCGGACCAGACCGAGACCGACCGAATGTATATATATAAATATTTTTATATATTTTAGATATATATGATATTATTTTATATAGTAGTTGTATAAGTTAATTATGTAATTTTCATCAACATCATTGACCATATATACAATGAAATTATATAATATTCATTAAACATATATAGAATGTTCAAGAGATCACTTAACTTTAATTTTAGTAATTTAATTAATTTTTGTATTAATGTTTTTGTCAAAAAAAGAAAAAGTGGAAAAAAATGTTCATGGACCAAATCGAATCGAGAGCTAACAATCCGGTTCAGCAAAAATGATAAACCAAAATCTTTGATTCATGACTCCCCCCAGATTAGACTAGACCAATTACACCTCTAGACAAAGTTACTATTTCTTCCTTAGAGTATTCTCTTCTAAAATCAAAGAGAGCTCATTGTCACATGGTGTCTGGCTTTTATACTAGATATCAAGGGGACAAGCCATACCTAGTGTCAGGGGTCAACGTCTCGAGCACAAGTGGCAAGTTGTAGTCTTTAATGCGATGTGGCATCCTAGGTTGTGCTTTAATGGCAGCCGGGTGGAGCAGCCACTTCCCGTTAGGGGTGGACAGCGGGGCCCCACCCCGCCCCCGTGTGGCAGGGTGGATTACCCTGTCCGGCAGATGCGGGGCCACCCGCCAGCATCTGGGACCCAAGGCGGGGTGAGGGCGGGATAGGGGTGGCCCCCACCAGGTAAATCCCACGCCCCTCCCCGTATTATATTATATTATATATATTAATTATAAGTATATATATATTTAAAACAAAAATAAGCCAAGCGTGGATGCCTGGGTTTAAAATCAACTAAACACCCCCCCGCGCGAGCTCAACCCTTCTACCTAAATCTCTCTCTCTTTCTGAGTCTCCGTCTCGGCATCTCTGAATCTCTCTCTCTCTGCACTCCGTCGTCGTCACTATAGCCCGTGACTCCGTCTTCATCTCTGTCACCCAAGATAAGAAATCCTGAATTTCAAATCTAATTTTTTGTGATTTATATTTTATGGAATAGAGATTGGAGGAAGGATGGAGTTTAATTAGAGATGGATGATGAGATTTTGTGAATTGTGTGCTGTGGAGACTTGATTGTGCATGTGGTTTGAACTTTGAATCTTTGAAACTTGATCATTGATGAATCTATCCCGTCCGTGTGTTTTTTATTTTTTTATTTTGGTTTGTATTATGTAATGTGTGTGAAGGATGAGTTGATTTGTCCACCCCTGCACCTCGGCAAGCGGACGGGGTACCCTACCCCCGCATGGACGAGGGAGGGGTGGCCCTGCCTCGTAAGGGGCGGGTATCACCCCTACTTCTTGTGCACTCCATTAGAGGTAGGGTTACTGTCTATGATTCCCGTCCGTTTGTTGGATATTTTCCTTTAATGCGAGGTGTTCCTATAGAAGGGTGTTAGAGTTGGTGGGTCTTGTCTGTCCACGTCGACATTGGCTTGATGGCTTAGGGGCTCATGGGCTGGTGGTGTTGTATGGCTCGTGGGCCGGTTGTGTTGATAGTTCCTAGGAAAGGGGCACAACTCGGGCCGAGATGAGCTTTAATATCTCGGTCAAGCCTAATTTAGACTCAGGGGGGCAGGGGGAGAGATGAGAATATTCCTTCCAATTATCCCGCAGATGCTTACCATACGTGTATAGTTGGAGTTCTTTCATTTTTGAGGACGTTTCGTTGGCACGTAATCATCTGTCTAAAGTGCTCTTGACTGTGTCCATCCAAGTTCCCACGCCTAGGTTTCGTGCGACAACTCCCTTCCCCCATCGCTTCGTGTAGCGTGAATTGCGGGATGCTTACCTTGCCACTCATCCTCACCCATAGTTTGCTAAGGCTTGAGGGGAATTTGTGCAGCTTTCGCTCCTGTTAGGGGCAAATGGTGGCCCGCTTGGAGTCATTATTTTCCGGCATCAAACACTGGACTCCGACCCCGACTAAAGAGGAGGATACTCGGTTGGCAACCATCTGGGCTTGGGTGAAGTCACATCCATAAGAGGTTTACACCGACACCTTGCAGAGCGACACCAACATAAGCCTATATTTGGCCTCCTCGGCTCATACTCGTTTCGAGAGCCATTGTATCCCGATGCGGTCCCTAGTGCGCTAGGATCGTAAGAGGCTCCCCAACCCATTCTTGGAGGGGAAGGGGAAGAAACCTCGAGCCAAGAAGTCTAGCGACAGCAGCTCTAACTCGGCTCCACTGCCTTCCCCAAGACAGTCTTCCCGTAGTGGGCGACATGCTTCAATCTTATTGGTGGGACTTTTTAGCACTTCGTCTGTTGCTCCTTGGCTGGGACTGTCTCCTACCTTGGCGGGGTCTTCTTTGTCTACCTCGCCACATCCTGCTCCTCTGGTAGTGCGTCCTTCTATCCGCTTGGCAACATGGTTGTCGTGGGGGTATCCCAGGAGGTTCGACTCACACTAGGTTCAACTGAAGCTCCTCAGGCCGTTGCTCCATATCTTGCAACTGGGCTAGTGTTGTCTTCTACCCTTTTGGGCAACATGGGGGAACCGAGATCTTCACTCAAGGGGAAGAAGAGCTGGGGATGGCATTCATCTTGGCCTTTTTGGATCCTACTCCCAGGGAATCCCGCATCTTCGAGCCGCCACTAGAGGTCTCATTGGTGATGATCCCTTTCCTTAAGGTTGGTGAACGTGTCGACGAGGATGCATAGTCTCCTATGGTCGGGGAGGAAGCTCCCCAGGGCGAAAGTGTCGCCTGCCTTCACTCAGGCAAGTCTCCTGGCCATCCCTTAATCCTCGATCTTAGTGAGGACAGGGTTTCCATCCGTAGTCTCCCTTCTACGAGTCCCTCGAGCATGAAGTTGTCTAGTCGAAAGTGCCCTTGGAGGTGGCTTCCCTGTCCGAGGTAGGGGCTTCAATTAGCAAGTCAATGGGAGCTGGAGCAGGCTCGACGTTGGAGTTATGGGCCGATGAGATGGTTCCAGAAGTCGGTGAGGTGCCCTTGGCCTTGTCCAAGACAAAGGCCGAGGCGACGACCCCAGAAGTCATTGAGGTGCCCTTGGTTTCATCTAAGAAAGAGGCCAAAGGCCAAGTTGGGGAAGGGCTGGAGTTCGTGGTCAACATTGATCTGGATGTTGAGCTATTTGGCTATGAGGACTTGGCGTGCTTGTCCGGGTTAGTGTCAACAGACAACGTCTTAGGCGAGCCAGAGGTTCCTTTGGGCTCGACGACCAGATGTGAAGGGCGTCATGGTCCTCCCGAAACCTGCAACCAATCTGAACCTTGGGGACGGTTTTGAAGCCACACTTGTATCGACCCTTGTTGTGGAGGAGGGTCGTGTGGAGGTTGTCAAGATGCCTAAAGGGCTGCGGGGAGATGACGTTGCAAGCAGCGCTGGTGTCGTGCTTGGCCCTCTGCCCAAGAGGCGTGGCAATTCGCCTTCTCGGGAGGTCTTATTGCCTTCCTGACAGTTGGGACTTGTAGGACTGTCCAACAAGGCTGGTGGGAGTATGGCTTCGGGGGCCAAGTCGGGCTTTGATAGGGTTCGCATTGAGTCTATCAGAAAGGAGGCTGACAAGCTCAAGTCTTTATTCTCCCAGGTAGTGCTTACTGTGTCCCTCCTTTCCTCTCTCTCTCTCTATATATATATATATTTTAACTATACTTGTTTTCCTTGCCAGGGGATGGACTAGGTGGTGACTCTCATCGTGGATGATATGGCGGCCTAGGAAGAAGAAGTTTTGGCACTTTGTGCCCTTACCAAACTAACTCGGCAGTTTGCTTGGCAAGCAAATAAGGAGAATGAGGAGCTGGAGGAGGTCCTCGTCAAGCTAGAAGCTAGAAGAAGAGAAGGAAGATTGCCTGGCTTCGTCGGGGAGAGGGCAACTCTTCAGACAGAGCTCGCTAAGTTGCGGGAGGAGGCAGGACAACTTGTATGGCCAACTAGACCGTTGAAAAGAGGAGATGGATGAGCTGTGAAAATCGTGCTGTGAGCTTCAAGATGAGAATTGGAGGCTGATGAAGCAGCACGACCCTGATGTACGATTGCATAACTAGCTTCACGAGGCTTACATGAATCTTTTTGAGGCTTGGAAGCAAAAGTTGTCCCTCATTGAATCCTGGACCAAGCAGGTGAGGGATCTCGAAGCTGAGGTGGCTATCACCCAAGTTGACCCGCATACAAGGAGTTCAGGGGTGGATAAGTTGGAGGCTGAGTTGGCCACCTCATAGCACGAGCTAGCCTCCCGCGATTTGGTCGTGGAGGACCTGAGGTTTGACTTGGCCTACATCTAGGATGTAGTCCCTCGCCTTTGAAAGCAGCTCATGGAGGCAAAGGGTGTCCGCAATAGGGCATGGTACTACAGCTGCGGAACCATTTACTAGATAACCCCGAAGAAGACTTGAGGTCTCTCTATCCAGACCGGCTAGCGCTGCGATACAACAACTCCACAGGCAAGGATCTAGTGCTGGACGCCTTCTCGGACGAGCCCTCTCCTTAATGTTGTATTTTTGTTTCTCATTTTTCTCATTCTCCTTCTCCTTCTCCTTTTTTTTTGTGTGTAACGAACGGATGTAAAGACATCCTTTCACTATACATGTATACATTCATTACGCATATATATATAAATTGACATTTGTTTCATGCTTGCGAGTTGTCCTTCCCCCCTTTTCTTTCCCTTGTTGTACCTGTATATATTCATACTTGTTACGTGGCCTTTGCCTTCTCTCCTTTTGTTGTTCCTTCTTTTGTTCGTTACATGCTTATGTGTGAGAGAGGTCGGGTTCCAACGATGAGTTAATGGGGTTGGGTAGTCAAATAAGGTTGGGCGGTTTGGAGACTTGTCTTGTTTGTTGGCTCATAATGAGGGAGGTCGAACAGTCAAATGACTTTCCCTGACCCTCAGCGAGGTGTGACTTGATTTCCGTTTGTGAGAGGTGTTTGATCGTGCTAAAATAGTCGAATCGATTAACAGAGATAACCCAAGTTACAAGTGTGAGTTTTGAAACCTAAATCGCTCGTAGGTTCGTAGGTGAGGTTGGGCGGTCCCTGACCTTTCCCTCCTATGGGTCAGTCGCGAGGCAGGTTGATTAGCTATCAATTACGATCGGGTGGTCCTTGACCTTTCCCGTCGGTTGGCTAGTCATGAGGGAGGTTGGACAGTCAAGTGACTTGTCTCGCCTCTTAATCCCTGACGAGGAATGAGTACGGCCTTGCGGTCCTTGACCTTTCCCGCCGGTTGTCTTGTTAGGAGGGAGGTTGGGCGTTGAGTAATTGGTTCTGCCTGTTGACTCTTGGAGAGGTATGAGTTGGGTCGGGCTGTCCTTGACCTTATTTGCCTGTGAGTTCATCGCAAAGTAGGTCGAGCAACTTGATGACTTGTCCCGCCTCTTGATCCTCAGTTAGAAAGGTGTGAGGTCGGGTGGTCCTTGACCTTTCCTGCCTGTTGGTTTGTGTCGGTTTGGTTTAGCAAAGTGTGTTATGCAAAGTTAAACACATAGTTTTGAAGAGAAGGTAGTTTTATTCATAATTTTTATAGGTTTGTACATACATTTTTAAAATACATTTAACTGAAATATCTCCATAAATGTTCCGCATTCCATGGGTGTGGTAATTCCTTTATTTGTGAGTCCTAGAGTCAGTAGGATCTCAGCCAGTTGTTGGCCGTGACAATATACTAGCCTTACTATCGTTGCCCCAGTTTTCCCTCTTCCACGTCGCCCACCTTAAAGGATCTTGGCCGAACTCTCTTGTTGAAGTAATGCTCGACCTTTCTTTCATTGATTGTCATTCAAGCCTTGGTCAAAGTGTTGAACCTTGTAGGTTGGCATCTCAACTTCCACGAGATCCACAGCTTCACCCACGTAAGTAAGGGCGAAAGGGGTCTCCACTTTCGTCGTTCTAACTGTGATTCGGTAGGCCTATAGGACCCCAAGAAGCTTCTATGCCCAAGCCCCTTTCTTGTCGGTGAGCTTCCTCTTAAGTATCTTAAGCAGCATCTTATTAGTTGCTTCGACCTGTCCTTTAGCCTGGGGGTGTCCCGAGGATGAGTACTTGAACTTGATTTCCAAGTCTCTGCACTAGTTGCGGTAGTGGTTTGAGTCGAACTATTACCTGTTGTCTAAGATGATGAAGCAAGCGATTTCGAACCTACATACCACTGTCCTCCATAGGAATTGAGTGATGTTGTTTGCCGTTATTGTTGCCAAGGCTGAAGCCTCTACCCATTTGGTTAAGTAGTTTATGACGACGACCACAAATCTTATACCTCGCTTACTATGGGGGTAAGGGTCCAACCAGGTTAATTCCCCATTATGTAAACGGTTAGGGCAACATTATTGATGTTAGCTATTCTGGCAAGCAATGAGGTATCAAGGCAAACACTTGACGCTTCTGGCGTTTTCGAACGAACTCTACAAGCAATCTCCTCACAGTTCCCGCCGCGAAACCCGTGTTGGGACATATGACCCTAAACTTATGTGGTAATGGTGTAGTCATCACTTTCGTACTGTAGGGAAAATCTGTGCTGGTAAGCAACTGATTGACCGACGTTGAAGCTCCCATCCTTTTTGCCATCTCCTCATATTTTTCCATGGGGATACACAGCTCATGATGCATCTTCTTTCTTGCTTTCTTCCTTACTGGCCTATACCTCGCCCCCATCCCAAGATTCTTCTTGTTCATTTCAACTTGGCCCCGCATCATCTTGCAACTCGGTGTTGTTCCTACTCAAGGGTTCATTTTCCCGATGAGGATTTTTCAGTTCTTCCGCCATCTTCCTCATGCTCTCTTACATCTATGCAAATCGTCCCTCCATGTTTGTCGATGTAGCTTCCTATTCGCGTGTTGTTTGTGAACACATTGTAGCTAGCATACGAATGACACGTTGCTTCTATGAAGATCCCATAGATGACGTCATTAGGTCCAATCACCTGCAACACAAAGGAAACAATGGGCTTAGGGTTGTTCATGGGAACCTCCGATACCAAAGTTAGTATTTCTTTTTTAGAGTATTTTCTTCTACAATCAAAGAACCCATTGTTACCTGGTTTCTGGCTTTTATAAACAACTCGTACCCTATGTTAGGGGTCAACGTCTCGAGCACAAGTGCTAGGCCGTAGTCTTTAATACAGTGTGGCATCTTGGGTTGTGCTTTGAGGGTAGCAACGGAGCAGTCATTTCCCGTGCATTATGTCAGAGGCAGGGGTGTTGTCCATGATCCCCATCCTTTTGTTGGGATACGATCCTTTAATGCGAGGTATTCCTGCAGAAGAATGTCAAAGTTGGTGGGTCTTGTTTGTCCATGTCGACACGAGTCTGCTGGCTCAGGGGCTCATGGGTTGGTAGGTCTTGTACAGCTCTTAGACTGGCTGTGTTGATGGTTCCTGGGCACACTGGAGGGGTACAACTTGGGCCGGGATGAGCTTTTATATCTCGGTCAAGCTCAACCCAAAAGGGGAGATGAGCAAAGTTTTTAATATCATTTCGTACCGGCCAGTACGATCGAAATATGCCGTACAGGCCGAGTAGTCGGTATAGACCAGTATGGTGTTTCGTACTGACCGATATATTAGCTTATACCGGCCGATATATCGGATTTCGGCCTATATACATATTTTGGCATTTATTTTATTTTATTTTTCATTTCTTTAAACTGCAGGCTCATTTTTAGACCCATTCAATTTAGACCAGATTATTTATAATTTACATACATTTATATATATTTATATATAATTTATTCATATATATTATTATTTTAGAATATAATTTATTAATATATCAACTATTTTGAAATGGTATCCAAAACGGCACCGGTATCGAAATATTTCGTTTCAATATCTCGACCGAAACGGTCACCGAAACAGGGTACTCATGGTGAATGCGTTATGATTTGCCTGAGTATTCCTTCTCTATATGACGTATTCACAGTTGGTCAAGGGACCTGTGATGTGGTGCTGTAACCAAAAGAAGCACACGCTTTATGGGGAATTGTGAGGCATCCATCCTCTATAAGAACAAGATTGAATGAATGAAATGTTTTATGAAAGGAAACATGTCATGAAAGTATGATTCTGATAATGATGATGTTCTATAAAATCAAGCATGTCATGAAAGTTTGAAGTTTTGTTGATGATGCTGCTTTTGTAAAAGCGGGTTTACATCATTCATACATACATATCATGCTTCTTGTTAACCATGCTATTATGAACTGTTTGTATGTTTTTAGCCCAACTTGCTGGGATTTATATAAATGTCACTGTGGTAGTTTCTGGTACATGTTACAAGTCAAAAGAGTTTTTTCGTTGCTATCATTGCATATTGCTAAGTGCATGCTAGGTACTAGGTACATTATATATTATCTGTCACGAACAGAGATATGTAACCTTGTGTTACATTCTCGACATTTTAGTCTCTGTTAAATTCTAAGCCGAGGTTGTGAGTGTCACAATTTTACACCACTTCTAGATTGAAGTTAAATTCCTATTTGATATGGAAATATCAAAACGGACATAGAAATAATGAAGAAGCCGTAAGTATATTCTAGGAATATTTTTCAACAAAATTAAAAGGCCCAACAAACTTCTTTATTCGCATAAATAAAAATGAAAACCATTATCTTTGGCAAGACAAGCCAGATATGAATCAGAGGGATATGTAATTTGGGAATGTGGTAGTTGTCTAGTTTCTATATATGCACCTTTTGATTTTTATATATGTTTTGATTTTTATTGGTTTTGTATAAGAAAAAAAATAAAGAAATGTTGCTCTTTTATCTTAACTCTTATCATCCTTAATCATAGATGTTACCTAGACTATCTTAAGTAGCTACTCTTTAAAGTTGTGTATGAGTAATGACCTATAAATGCTCAAAATGTAATTAAAGTATACTATTTTTCCTTCTCTTATTTTCCTTATAATCGAAAAGATAAATGCTTTATTTCTAAAGAGAATTTATAGAAGTACATTTATAAATTTTCGTGACTTAATGTTGTCGGATTATAAACTCATTTATTATTATATTTTAATATCAATTTATAAATTTATTTTTATAAAATTTGTAAATAGATATAATTTTTTTTTACTTATCATCCCTACGCAATATACTTATTTTTATTTTATTTTATTTTATTTAATAGATATGTAGTCTAAGAATGATAAGTAGAAAAACTCCTATATATTATTCTTTAGGCCTCGTTTGGTTACGCAGTTCAGATGAAATGTTTTGTTGAAAGTTGAATAAAATATTATTATAATTTTATTTTTATTTTAAGATTTGATAAAGTTAAATTTTTTATTATATTTTATATGAAAATTTTAAAAAATTATAATAATTATATGAGATGAGATAAAATAGTTTAATTTTGTATAACCAAACCAATCTTAAGTCACCTTAAACGATTATGCTAATTTTAGTAATTAGCTATTTCTCAAAGGTCACAATTGTAATAAACTGATTATTGCGTCCAGCGTAGCTATAAATACCGGGCTTCGCACAACGATGCGGAGAGAGAGGGGGGTAGCAAGTGAGAGAAAGAAAGCGTTAGAAACTTCATTCCCCTCTCTCTAAAACTCGAATACATTTTATACACAACCGAAAGAACAGCTCTCCCTTCGTCTCTCCCCAAAACTACACGCATTTTTGCTTCCCCACGTTCAGCACTCAAGCTCTTTCACTGTAAGAACACCACGCACTCTCTCGCTGGTTTTTCTCTCTCTTATTATATTGTTTATCTGCTTTTAACTTCTATACGTTCTTTTTGGTTCTGGCGGGAATGGAGTTTTTGCACGGTTGTCGGTTGCTTTCGTTTTCTCCCCATCTTTTGCTTGCTTTTCTTGTCAATGGGTTCGATTACTTGTCCAGTTTAGCGGGCATTTTGCTTATTGTTGGGTATTGGTCCTGACTGTTGTATTGGTTTTGCTCTTGGGTTGATGTGCGGCCTTTTCCGATTGGATCCCACAACACAGAACGTTCTAGGGTTTCTGACTGTTCTCTTAGATATGGGTCTCTTTTTTCTTCGTTGGGTAGCATTGAAAATTGGCCAATTCAGATACTTATTGCTTTTTGTTTCCATTTAAAAAATTTGTGCGATTGAGCATATTCTTATCATGTTGTCGTGCTGAAGTTAACATTTTTCTAAAGGGTTTCTGTTTTTTTTTCCTATGACATCTTTAGAGCTATGTACATTTCTAATCGTAGAAATTGAGTACAATCATGATTTTTGGACTTTGTCGTGATACTCTTTCTTAGTTTGTGTTTCTGGAAGTAATTTGGTCATTCATTTTTGGATTTAGGGTTTTTGTATTATACATATTGTTTTTTAATCCAATTTACATCACAGAGGATTGCTTAATGATTCAAATTGGAATTATATTTGGTGTGTCATGTAAGAGATGAATATTTCCTATCTTGGTGTCTGGTTTGTTGCTTTCTCTCTTGTTCTTATGCTTTGTGATTGATGAAAAATTTTGAGAACGAAAATGGAATAGGAAATTCGAGTCATATCAGTTAATGCTGTTTTTGTAATCTAGAAGTAGGGAGAGAAAAGCTCGCCAAACTCTTTATGTTGGCAAGTTATACATGCATCCTGTCTGTATTGAACTTATGCCCTTATCTTCAAGCCTATTCTTAAGTGGGTATAAGTACCATTCGAGTCAGTGCATTGGAAACTACCGTACATTTTGTATGCTGTTACCAAATACAATGCCTAGTTTCTGTACTTCTGCATTTCTAGTAATTCTGAGTGTGATTGTAAGAAGTGTGAGAATTGTGTTTCTTAAGAGCTTGTTCTGAAACTATCCATGTCGATGCATTTGATACAGGAAGTGCGGGTCCTCGTGCGGGTTCTTACTGGTGGTGGACTGAGTTATCACAATGCCTTTACTGAAAAGAAAGCCTTTTTCCTTGGCAGAACCGCCTAAGGATTTGGAGCCTAATGAGCTTGTTTATCAAGTTCGTTTTACGAAAGAGATATTTAGGGATTATCAGTATCCTTTTTTGTAGATCTTGTGTAGTTCTTTGTTTTTGGGTGATTTCCTACCCTATCAAGCTCGTTAAGATCTTGTTAAGTTCTTTGTTTTCGGCATTGATTACATGAAAAACTAAACTCAATAGTCTTATGGTTCTATTAGATTCTTTTGCTTGTCTTTTCTTAACCTAGATAAGGGACTATTTGAACCGTATAAACCTGTATCGCCGAAGAGTTTGGGTTTGTAAAGTCACTGGGAAAACTAGCTTGACTTATGAGGAGGCTTTGGTGTCAGAAAAGAAGGCAGTAGAAAAGGTCCAACAGTTCCCCAAAGAACTTATGGCTCCTGCATTGCATGTCATTCAGTACAGTAAGTTGCTAACCCCGATTACGAAAAAGTTGACTTGCTATCCAGCTTTCCTTTTACTTTAGGATTAGTTGCTCGTTGCACCACTTTTTACAATCAATGTAGCATTTAATGACTTTCATTTTTTCTCTAATAGAGTGATTCATGACCCTTCACATTTTAAGATTAGACATGTGTCTCTATATTATGTGGCATCTAATGTTCATGAACGCCATGAAGTGATAGTTTGTGTGCCCCCACACTGACAGACAGACGCATCTTCTTTGGATTTTATAATGGTCAAAATTTTTAGGTTGTGATCATTTAAGGGAACCATTGTGTACTTCCTTTGCACTGAAGGTTAGGGCTGAGCAAAAATTCAAAGATCCAACTTCACCTCCAACTCCGCTCCGGCTCTGCTCTGACTCCGACTTATCGGAGTCGGAGGTGGCGATGTACCAACTTCGACTTTGACTCCGACTCCAATATTGTACATATTTTATAAAAATATATATTTTATATATATTCATATATATTTTATATAACTATAACTTATATAGTTAATTAAATTCAATAATATACTAGTATGAGCAAATTATTATAAAATAATATGCTTGTACTATAAGATAAATAGACTAAATTTACTAATAATAGTTTAGTATATGTAAACACCATACTATTAACTATTACACCATGTAACACTAATGTATAATAACAACTAATGTATAATAACATGTTATACTAACATATAATAACAAAAGTATAATAACATGTACTAGTGTAATGTATAATAATCAATTTATAATAACATGCCATACTAATGTATAAACATTAACATATAATAACATGTATAATAACAATAATTTGTAGAATGATTTATTTTTTCAATTTTGGTTATGTTTTAATAAAATTGAAATTGAAAAAATAATTAAAAAAAAAAACTGAAATCTGGAAGCCCAAATCTGATTAGTGAGAGCTCAAGATTGTCAAATTGGAATTTCAAATGGGCTAAGAAAAAAAGCCCAATAAAAACCCCAAATCCGATTCCGCTCCGACAAGTCGGAGTTAGAGTTAGATTGGAGGCTATGCGAATCGGAGTTGGAGGTAAGGCACTCCGACTCCGACATTGTTGGTGCTCAGCCCTACTGAAGGTTTCCTTGTTCTAATAATTTTTTTCACTTGAAGAAAAGGAAAAAAAAAAGAGTTATTACACAACTTTCGTTGTAATCCATGTGACACTAATGTGGAGTTATGTTGACTGGGCGTGCAGTGACAAGCTTAAGACATGTGAATATGATGACTACATAAATCAAAATTCTCAAGCTGTAACTTTGCACCGAATATTTTGGGAAAAGGAAAATACTAGATTCTTATTGGAAAAACAGTACATTAAGAAAGAGAGAATCTAGAGAAATGCTCATCACGAATTGATTTTTCTAGGCATTATGGAAGTGAGGCTTTACATTTAAGTGTCTTTTTAGCTGATCAACAGTTGTTCTTTCAATTTAGGCAAAAAACTTGAAAGGTACAAGGAATACTTGAAAGAACAATTTAATGCGCTCTAGTTTTCATGACATTTTTTTCCTATTTCTAGTTAGGTGTTCCTCGTTATACCTTCTGTGTACTTGGATTATGCCTTTTGCATTCTTTGATAATAACTGCTATGAGTACTTTTAAAAAAAAACAGTTGTTCCTTTCAAGTTGTTATTTGCCCCAGGGTGTCCATTCCAGTTGAAAGTCTCTAGATCTTTTGTTTTTGCAGGTATGCTTTCACTGAAAGATCTTGCCGATACAATAGCTGAAAAGTTGCAGAAACGCTTGTTTGTTGGTGCTGAATTGTATGGAAGGAAGGAAAATGGTTTATTTCCTTGCAAAATATTAAAAGTTCTGGAGGAAGCTCCTGAAAGAATCCTATATGAGGTGGCATGGCTTGACAAAAATAAGAAAGTTATGGAAAGTTCTTCCGTAAATGGAGAAGATTTATTACAGAGGAAGTTGCCCTTTAGTAGAGCTGTATTGAAGTCTTTTATTCGGGAGTCTACATGCCGAAGTGCTCCTTGGGTCCTTCATGATAAATTGGCACGGCATCATGGAATTTCAGCTGATCTTCCGGAGAAGTTAAGGAGCCAAGTTTTCTTTAAGGATGGACAAGTAGTCTGCTATAAGAAACGAAGGAAAAATGAGGAAGATAGGAAGAGTGGCATGGTAGTTATTTCTAGCTCTCTCTGTTACACTGTCTCTCTCTATCTCTCTTTCTCTCTCTTGTAATAGTCATGATGTCATTGTTTATCTCATATTTACCATATTCAGGAAATGAAAAAAGAATCTGGAGAAAATAAAAGGAGGCGATTTGATGGAACAGTCATGAAGACTAAGAAAGGTATAAGCATTGAAGTTGCCTGATCATGGGTCTATTTTTCTCTTTTTAAGGTTACATTGTTGCTTGTGGCAGCATACAGTGTCAGTGTATCCCAATCGTACCGTCCAGGAAAATTCTATTCTTGTGCATGAGATTTTTCATACCATGTAACACTTGTGTGGTCACAAGTCTGATAATTTTCATTTCATCTTATTTTTATTGCTTTCTTGAATTTATAGAAGATGATCAACCAGTGGAAGAGCCTATCAAATATCCAATTGATGACCTGTTAGTGCAGCCTGGTCCAGATGATCCAGTTTTCACTGACCATCCTTCTCCATCAAGGGACTTCAATGTTCCAATGGATTGTGTTGGGAATCTTCTAATGGTTTGGGATTTTTGTTCATCATTTAGTGGGCTGTTGCACTTGTGGCCATTCTCCCTTGAAGATTTTGAAAATGCTATCTGCCACAAAGATGGCAGTCCAGTTCTCCTTGTGGAATCTCATTCAGCTCTTCTTCGATTGCTCATAAAAGACAATGGCGAATATCTATTGGCTGTACAGAAAAGAAATCGAAAATTAAAGGTTTTCATCCAGTTTGTACTTTATTTTTCTATCTTTTGTTTCTTTTTATGGGGCATGGTATGTTTAACCAAGGTAGATTTTTTGTTCCATCCGCATCATGTACATAACTGCTGTTGTTTTTGCTGCATTTTGGTGCTTGGCATGTCCTGATTTATCCTTTCCATTTCAGATTACAATGATCAATTGGACAGAGTATTTATGCGATTTTTTGGAAATGACAAAACTTCCTGAGTTATGCACTTGCATGGCAACTATTAAGAGGGGTCATTATGGTCTTTTGGATGCTCATGCTAAATTGGGAATCTTACGAGAATTGGTTGATCAAGTGCTTCAAGCAGATATTTTTAAGGAGCAGTTGGATGAGGTTATCGAACAGCGGCAGGAACTTGGTGCCACAAGAAGGGGGGAAGCATTAGAAGAAGCCAGAAAGAAAAGAGAGGAGAAGGAACAGTTGAAGGCTGAGTTTGATGCCAATGGGGCAACTGATCAACGGTGTGTGGAGAGCAAAGGTGTAGCAGCAAATGATAAGCACAGTAAACAGAATGGCCACAGTAAACAGAATGGTCACATGGAAAAGAGAAGAAATGGGGAGGTCCTATCTTCTCACCAGGGCAAGGCATCAAGGAATTGGTCTTGATTCTTTCTTTTACTAATTAAAGTACATTTCATAATGATTTCTTTATGTGTGGCTCATTATTATTTTTCTGATCTTTTCAGTGAGAGCAAGCTTATGATCACCACATCAAAGAAGAAGGCCAAAAGGCAAAATTCAGATGTGGACCTCCCATCGGATAAGGGCAAAGATTCATCTAGGAAGGAAGGGTTGGAAATTTTGAAGGATGATAAACAGGAAGCAACTAAGAAAAGGAGTAAAGAACAAAGGGTTAAAATCAATCTCTGTACCCTCCTCTCATGTCATGTTTTTCTTTGTGCTTCTCTGTGTTCATTTATTTTGTTTTCTTTATTCATGTTTTCTTGTCATTGATCCTAACCCAGAAAGAGTATTATGAACGGGAGATGGAGAAACGAGTGATACGCACCAACCCCTTGGGCAGAGACAGATTTTATAACAGGTATTGGTGGTTTCGACGTGATGGGAGGATATTTTTTGAGAGTTCTGACTCCAAGGAGTGGGGATACTACAGTAGCAAGGAAGAGGTAATAATTCTGCTTAGCTAGTTTATATGTATCTCAAGGGGCTGAAGAAAAAAAGGAACAGGAAATAAAATTTTTATTAGAATCACAATTGTTTTTATTCAACTTGACATTCTTGATCAGCTGGATGCCTTGATGGGTTCACTGAATATCAAGGGTGAGAGGGAGAGGGAACTGAAGAAACATCTGGAAAAATTCTTTAGCAGAATATGGTGAGTAAATCCTTCACTGTTTTCTTATCTTCTATACTTTTTTGGAATCATCATTTCTTTTTTTTTGCTTTATTAAAGATCATTTTCGTTCTTTGTTGTTTATCTCTTTTGCATAAGCTGTAGTTATATGGCCAATTGTGGTGTGCATACACGTACACACGTGATGGGTACACGTTGGCCTGTACAACTATATGCATGTAGCATGTTAGACTGGGCAGTTTTTTTTGTTGGAGGAGGGGGGGGGGGGGGGGGGNGCAGCTCCCCTACCTTTTTATTATGGCTGAAGTAACACTAGCCAGCTGCTATTAATCTCAACGAAAATAAAAAGAACCTTCTGCTGAATTCAAAACTTTGTTTCCACAGAGGGGGGTGAACTCTTTGCAGTAGTTATTAATCTAAAGCTACAATTTCGGTTACATGTTTTCACGGGGAGGTTTACATGGTTGGAAAAGTTAGTTTGTAACACCCCATTCCTGTAGGTTAGGAGTGTTACGTGCTTGCGTAACTGTGCCTGGTATAGAGACTCAACATAATAAAAATACCTAATTTATCAAAAATAAATTCCCAAAAAAATAACAAAAAATATAGTCTCATAGCAAGAAAATTTTAAATTGATCTTTTCATGAAATGCAAGAAGACACTTATTAACTAAGTCTGAAAATCCCTTGACACATGACCTATGCTTGGCTATTAGCTTGTAAACACTAATATTCTTTGGACATTTTAAGAAACATTAAAAAAAAAAAAAAACAACCAAAATGAGTTGAATACTCAATAAGTAGTACATCATATAGTAAACATCATAAAACATAGGGTTTTCTTCAAAGCGTGCATGCTTAATACTTATTCTAACATAAACACGTAACATGTGCTATGCAAACTTATCTTTCCCTTTCTTTAATAGCCAGCACACATTAACTCCTGTGTGCAAGGTTGTGCACCAATTCCACTACCTAGGGCCACAAAAGGCACCGTTTAACTTATCATAACATATTATGGTGGACCATGCTTAGGTCTATGGTTTGCACATCCACCCATAACTGCATTGGTATCATACTGATACATCTCTTTTTGTCATTCCTAAGGCCTCGTTTGGTTACATAGATGAGATGAGATGAGATAAGAAATATGCGAATAGTAGTGAGATAGTTTGTGAATAGTAGTGAAATAGTTTGAGTTAAAGATGTTTTATGGGATTTTAGGAAATGAAAGAGAAAAAGTTGAATAAAAATATTATAAAGTTAACATTGTTAGAATATAATTTTTTAATATAATTTTTGTTTTGAAATTTGAAAAAGTTGAATTGTTTTTTATGTTTTGTTTGGAAGTTTGAGAATTTTGTAATGATTAGGTAATGATTAAATGAGAAAGTTGAAAATTTGAAATTGAAAAGTGTTTGTGTTTGCATTTGAATGGTGTTTGGATGTTGAGATGAAATGAGATGAGATGGGCTAAGACCATTTGTGAAACAAACGGGGCCTAAAGCTTCTTTCATAACTTGTCCTTTATCTTTCTTATCGTGATGCATGTAGAACACATAATGACATAGCTTATCGTAATCATAAATGTATACATATCACGATGCATGTAAAACATATCATAAATGACATTGAAACCCACTTTTATCATATCACACCTAGGTACGTAAAAATGAGCTTTCAATAAAAGATCATACATATATAGTACTTTAAAAAAAGTATTGTTTACCGTACATGTAAGGATACGATCATGTTACTTACCTCTTTTCTTTTATTGGTCACAAACACGTCAATAATCACACTGGAAAAGGGTTGGACTTGATAGGGTGAGGCTGGTTATATTTTCAATCTCCTGAAATTGCAGCAGTTATCTAGGGTTAGGGATTGGTCTTCTTGAAGAACGTCACATGGGATTGCTATAAAGACTTTCTAGGCTCAGAGCAACCTCTGTTTTTCCTAGTCATTTTAATGAGACCTGAAAAACCTAATAATAGGGCTGTACGAATTAACTTAGTTTGTTTTGAAAATGGTTTCTAAGAATCCTAATGCCCAGGAGTTCTCGGGTAAATATGTTGCTATTCTTTAGGAGTCATAAATGGGGCTGATTTCCAATTGTTATGAATTTAACAGCCAAAAATCAAATGGGCTTTGGCTAGAAATACTTGGGCTTATCCATCCATATAAGGACTAATGGACCGAACATACTCCATTTTGAATCTAGGTCCGTAATTTCATATCCAATCATATCTCCTCAATATTAGATCCTCAAATAATACGTATGGGCTAATGGACCCAATAAAATAATCTTCCTTCCAGCCTTAACAAAATTGTACCCAGGGTCCAAAGTTATAAAGCCTATGAAATTTGGGTCTCGATGTTACACTGTTATACTTCCAAGACTTATCCCTTGATGCTCTGATTGTTGAAATGATGCCACTATTTTTTTTATAGTGCGGAGCTGCAAAAGAGATCAAAGGACATGGCTCACAAGATTGCATTGGATGAGGCTGTGCTTCGAAGATCTACTCGTGTACGAGCTCCGCCTAGGCAAAATCCTGCTAAATCTTTCCTCAGGTATGTCAACAAGTGGAAGGAAGACTAATTGGGCTAGTGTGCTTTCTGTATTGGGGATTATGTTCCATTCATTTAGTGTAGGTCTTATACTTAAAAATTATACCTCATCGTAGGATAGGATTTATTTTGGATGAATCAGACCGCATTCTCATAAATTTCTTCAGCGAGAATTTGTTAGTAGAGGGTCTGGTGAGTGGTGGCGTAGGGTCATGGGAATGAAAATGGATGGAGAAGTTATTCTTAACTCAATTCCTTTTTGTAGACAAGTACGTGATTATGCTTGACCCACAAATTTTGAAGTGGCGAATGTTACTAGATCTTGGTTACTCACTGTTGTGTACTTATTTTTCATCCTTTTGCCTGCTTCTTTTGGATTGCAAGAAATGATGAATTGGTAGAGCTGAAACCTAGAAAAGCAAAGGAAACGATAGCACATGACATGATCATTCAAAGAATAACTAAAACTAACTTTGATAACATCTATCTATACACTATATAACCAGAGTAGAGAGTTTTGTTCTTATGAAGTCACATCATCTACTCTTTTAAGTCTCAAATTGTGTCCTTATCAAACAAAAAATTAAATAATATATGTCATCGAGTTAAGACTTGTGAAGTGAAGAATAATGTATCAAGCTTCACCTTGTGCATTTTTTATTTTATAATCAATAGATTCGTAAATTTTATAGCATTTTAAAATAAGTTAAAGACTATGCATTATGACTTCTTATGGCCATGTTTATTTTTTACCCTAAATAGATAGCTTTTGGTCTTCTTTTCACCAAAGCAGAATTGTGAGCCCTATTAATATCACAAACTAGATGAAACAATAATTGCTATCATATAAAAATGATCACAAATCAATACGCATAGCATAGCTACAAACTAAAGAAACCAGGACGATGTAGCTAGAGTCAGTTATTAGCCATCTATTCATAATCAGCTAAGAGCAAGATACTCATGTTCAATCTCGGTTTCTGGCTGGGATTGGGTGCTTTTGATTGGGTCAAAGGTCCTCAAAGCCAATTTTGTTTATCCCAAATGCAAGTAAGTAGAAGCAATTATGCATTCGGGTGATTTTATGAACCATGTACGAAAAACAATACATAAAAATGGTTTTATTTGTCCCATAATGAAAACACATCAATTCTTCTTATACGACGACGATGCCTTTTCTTCGATCATCAATCTCGCCCCTTGCCATTTTGATGCGTGTCTATGTGTGAATAAATTACTAATTAACTACACTAACTAAGGTGCCGTTTCGATCACTAGATGAGATGTGAAATGAGTTGAAATAAAAGTTAAAAGTTGAATAAAATATTATTAAAATATTATTTTTTAATATCATTATTATTTTGAGATTTAGAAATTTTTAATTGTTTATTATATCTTATGTGCGAATTTAAAAAAATTGTAATAATAAGATAAAATGAATTAGATGAAACATCTAAACCTGACAATTCTTTCAAGTTTTTAAGTGTCATAATATGTTAACAAATGCCCTTCGATACCTCTCTACTTCTTTAGAAATCTATACCTCTCTCTTGGTCTCTCTCTCTCTCTCTCTGATACAGAAAAATGAAGGAAACCATAGTGTTGTATCCTGCTCCTGGCTTCCACCACATGGTCTCCATGGTAGAACTGGGGAAGCTAATCATACAACATCACCCAGACTTCTCCATAACAATCCTAGTTGCATCCACACCTTCAGAAACATCCAACACTTCCTCCTACATCAACCTCATCTCCAACACAAATCTTCCTATCTCCTTCTTCTCCCTCCCCTCAATCCACCCTCCCCCACCACCAACACCCAACCAAGACCTCCATGAAACCCAACAAAGAGTAGCCTCGGCATTCCAGTCCATCCGCCTCAACGTTCCTCACGTCCTCGATGCCCTCCGCACCATATCTCTCTCCTCTTCCGTCCTTGCTTTCATAACCTCTTTGAACCCCTTCTCTGATTACGACCTGATTCACATCCCAATTTACTTCTACTTCACCTCTTGTGCCTCTGCTCTTAGTTTCTTTCTCCACTTGCCCACCATCCACAACCAAACCTCCAAAAGCTTCAAGGAACTCAATGAAACCCTCCTGGACATTCCTGGATTACCACCCATCAAAGCCTCACAGATGCCTCAACCTATGCTCCACAGGGAGGACCCCGGTTACCATTACTTCCTTGATCTTGGCTCTCGCCTACCCAAGTTGAAAGGGATCATAGTAAACACATTTGATTCACTTGAGCCGCATGCAATCAAAGCCATCGCCGATGGTGCTTGTTTTCCAAAGGGCGTAGTTCCGCCGCCGCTATACTGTATTGGGCCATTGATCACGGATGCCAAAGATCGAGCTGGGACCTCCTACGATGCATCATCCGAATGCTTGGCATGGTTAGATGGACAGCCGATAAGAAGCGTTGTGTTCCTGTGCTTTGGTAGTAGAGGGAAATTTTCTGAAGCACAACTTGAAAGGATGGCTTTTGGATTGGAGATGAGCAATCAGAGATTCTTGTGGGTAGTCAAGAGTCCTGATCAGGGTTCAATTACTGAACCAGACTTGGAGGTCCTATTGCCAAAAGGGTTTCTGGAAAGGACGAAAGAAAGGGCTCTTGTAGTGAAGTCTTGGGCTCCACAGAATGCGATTTTGAGACACGAATCGGTAGGCGGGTTCGTGACGCACTGTGGGTGGAACTCGGTGCTAGAAGCAGTGAGCTATGGCGTGCCAATGGTGGCGTGGCCATTGTACGCTGAGCAGCATTTGAATGCTGTGGTTTTGGTGGAGGAAATGAAGTTGGCAATACCCATTAATATGGCGACATATAATTCCCAGGAAGGAGATAAAGGAGAAGTGTTAATGGTAAGTGCAGAGGAAGTGGAAAAGAAGGTGAGACAAGTGATGGAATTGGAGGAAGGGAAAGTTTTAAGAGAGCGAAGTCTAGATATGAGAGTGATGGCTACGGCGGCTCGGACCAAAGGTGGGTCGTCCTTCACAGCCTTTTCCAAGCTGGTGGCTTCCTGGAAGTAAGGTTGATGTTGTAGTTGCCCGTGGTGCCCCGCTTGGATGCACAGTTCAGATGAGATGAGATGAGATGTTTTGAATAGTAGTTAAATAAAATATTGATAGAATATATATTTTAGTATTATTTTTATGTTGGAATTTGAAAAAATTGAATTGTTTATTATATTTTTATATGAGAATTTGAAAAAGTTGTAATGGTTGAGATAAGATGAGATGAGATGAGATAGTGGTTTTATGTAAACAAATGGGGCCTTAATTTATTGGTTAGTGATAGGTTACTACCCATTCATTATTTATAGTGTACTTATTTTTTTTATCATTTATATTTTAGTATTTTTTTAACATCTTTAATCATTAAGAAAAAATTAAAAAAATATATAATTTTACTAATAATTCACTTCCTTAACCATTAAGTAAAATTAAAAAATTAAAAAAGAAGAAGAAGTAAATGAGTAGTAGGAGGATTGTAATGCTCTCATTTTCCTAATTTATTATATGTATTTTAAAAATATTTCATTAGCTAAATTATCATTTATCTCAAAATTTTAAACTAATGAAAAGAGATAATTTTATTATTTATACGAAGTCTTGGACTTGTATCTAAATATGAATTCATCTTTTATTAGTATTAGCTGCCTAAAAGTTGATTGAATTCTCTTATAAAAATGAAATCTAAATTATGACTCAAATCCGATTTAAGATTAATCCAGAACTTTGGCTCCTCCATTAATCAACATTCTAGCTGATGAAGTTGCATGCCACGCACAATTCCTCATGACTCTTTGAACCTGTCTGTTGACTTTGGTTACATGACAACTTTCAAAGGCACGTGATTGTGATTTTTCAAAATGATTGTGCGGCACTTGCATACTCCACAACTATATGTAGTATTACTCTAAAAGAAAACTTGACTCATCTTTCTACTTTAGAGGAATCCAATGTAGCATATTCACATCTGAGCTCGATTTTAATTTAAACTCGCCTATGAACATTTCTTTTCACTTGTAAATTAAACTTTGTCCAATTTAACATGGGCTTGGAAGTATTCAGTTTCTATACTTATGATAAAGGCTAAAATATCATTCGTGTTGATTATGTTAGTAGTTTCGATTTGCAGTAAATAAGTGATATTCTATTGTATAGCACTAGTACCCCTTGTGTTAGACCCCTTCTTTATCGTTTAGCCTTTTGTCTTGTCATCCGATTAGGCCCTTTCTTACGTGTAGCCTTTTGTCTTGTTGATAAGTCCTTCGGCGTTTTGAGCACTTTGCTTATCTTTGTTATCATGGTCGGGGTGAGCACTTTAGCTCGCAACTACCATTTCAACTTCCGAGGGTCGGCACTGCCGTACATTCCTTGTTGAGGTGGCGAACACCGACGATGCCCCTTTGCTCTCCCATCGAGGTGGTGAGCACTTTGGGTGGCGAGCATATGACCTCCACTTGTCGCCTGTAGAGGTCTTGAGCACTTTGATAGCACAAATTGTTCAGATCGTGCGGAAGCTTGGCTATCGAGCATGTAAAGCATACCTGAAGCCCAAAGGGCCAGGAACAACTCGAAATGTGAGCAACAATGCTCAATTTTCTGGAGAAACAAACAGAGTGTCCACATCTCGGACAAGCAAAGAATGCTCGGACAAGCAAAGAATGCTCGGACACGGGAAACGCTAGAAACCTGTGACGAACAAAGAGAGCTCAAACACGGGTGAGCAACCATAGCTCCTAATGGACTTTGTACTTACTTGTGGGCAAGCACATTGCCTTCCTTTGTACTCACTCAGGGCAAGCATATTGCACGAGCACTTAGCTTGCAAGCATACTGTTCCGTGGTGCTCGCCCTGACAATTCTATAAGTTTGTAAGTGTCATAATATGAACAAATGCCCTTTGATACCTCTCTACTTCTTTAGAAATCGATGCCTCTCTCTTGGTCTCTCTCTCTCTCTCTCTCTCTCTCTCTTATAGAAAAATGAAGGAAACCATAGTGTTGTATCCTGCTCTTGGCTTCCACCACATGGTCTCCATGGTAGAACTGGGGAAACTAATCATACAACATCACCCAGACTTCTCCATAACAATCCTAGTTGCATCCACACCTTCAAAAACATCCACCACTTCCTCCTACATCAACCTCATCTCCAACACAAATCTTCCTATCTCCTTCTTCTCCCTCCCCTCAATCCACTCTCCCCCCCCACCACCACCACCACCACCACCACCCAACCAAGACCTCCACGAAACCCAACAAAGAGTAGCCTCGGCATTCCAGTCCATCCGCCTCAACATTCCTCACGTCCTCGATGCCCTCCGCACCATATCTCTCTCCTCTTCCGTCCTTGCTTTCATAACCTCTTTGAACCCCTTCTCTGATTACGACCTGATTCACATCCCAATTTACTTCTACTTCACCTCTTGTGCCTCTGCTCTTAGTTTCTTTCTCCACTTGCCCACCATCCACAACCAAACCTCCAAAAGCTTCAAGGAACTCAATGAAACCCTCCTGGACATTCCTGGATTACCACCCATCAAAGCCTCACAGATGCCTCAACCTATGCTCCACAGGGAGGACCGCGGTTACCATTACTTGATCTTGGCTCTCGCCTACCCAAGTTGAAAGGGATCATAGTAAACACCTTTGATTCACTTGAGCCGCATGCAATCAAAGCCATCGACGATGGTGCTTGTTTTCCAAAGGGCGTAGTTCCGCCGCCGCTATACTGTATTGGGCCATTGATCACGGATGCCAAAGATCGAGCTGGGACCTCCTACGATGCATCATCCGAATGCTTGGCATGGTTAGATGGACAGCCGATAAGAAGCGTTGTGTTCCTTTGCTTTGGTAGTAGAGGGAAATTTGCTGAAGCACAACTTGAAAGGATGGCTTTTGGGTTGGAGATGAGCAATCGGAGATTCTTGTGGGTAGTCAAGAGTCCTGATCAGGGTTCAATTACTGAACCAGACTGGGAGGTCCTATTGCCAAAAGGTTTTCTGGAAAGGACGAAAGAAAGGGCTCTTGTAGTGAAGTCTTGGGCTCCGCAGAATACGATTTTGAGACACGAATCGGTAGGTGGGTTCGTGACGCACTGTAGGTGGAACTCGGTGCTAGAAGCAGTGAGCTATGGGGTGCCAATGGTGGCGTGGCCATTGTATGCCGAGCAGCATTTGAATGCTGTGGTTTTGGTGGAGGAAATGAAGTTGGCAATACCCATTAATATGGCGACATATAATTCCGATAAAGAAGAAGTGTTAATGGTGAGTGCAGAGGAGGTGGAAAAGAAGGTGAGACAAGTGATGGAATAGGAGGAAGGGAAAGTTCTAAGAGAGCGAAGTCTAGATATGAGAGTGTGATGGCTACGGCGGCTCGGACCAAAGTTGGGTCGTCCTTCACAGACAGGGGTGCAAACGGACCGGACCGAATCAAACTCTTATAGGAATCGGACCGGATCGGTAGTCCTCGGTCTGGTCTGATCCATTCGGTCCGATTTTTTTTTTTTTCACATCAATTAATAAAAAAAAAATTATTTATAATACTAAATTAAACTAATTGACTTATTAATATAGATTATGTAGCAAACTCAATAAAAAAAT
>QEOT01007878.1:0-44006 GCA_003123785.1 Pterocarya stenoptera
TGGATGGGGGGACTTTCTGGAGCAAGTTGATGATTAGTAAATTTTCTTATTTTCAACAAGGATGTTTGAAACCTTCTTTGGTGTAGTGAGGTATTTTGTAAATAGTAATAAAAAAGTAACGAAAAAGTAATGATAAAATATTGAATAATAGTGAATAATAGTAAAAAGTATGAGAAAAGAAATAATAAAATAATGAATAATAGTGAAGTATTATCAGAATACATGAGAATACCCTGACACCCAAACTTAGCTAGGCGATCAACCGAGCAACTGGAACATGTAGCAAAATTCTTGTTCTGTTTTGCAAGCTCTTTTTACTTGGAACAGGTTGATATTTTTAGGTCCGAGCAACAGCCAAGAGGCTCTCCGTAAAGCTCGACATAAAATTGCAAGGGAAGTTTGTGGAGGTTTCATGTTCTGTCAAATTCAAACATCAATAGAGCATTCTCAATGGCCTGTTAGTTTTTATAACGTATACGCGTCTGCAATAGTGGGTCATTGACTCATTATGTTTTTTTTTTTTTTTTTGTTGACCAAGACTCATTATGTTTTGGTTCTTCTTTCTTTCGTTCAATTTTTCCCAGAACAATTATATCCTTTGAAATATATACATTTAAGAGAAAACCAATTTTAAATTTCAACTTAACAACTTTTTCATCTAATCATTACGTAATTAATCATTACAATTTTTTTAAACTTTCAAACAAAACACACAAAAAAAGTTTCAATTTTTTCAAATCTCAAAATAAAAATTATATTCTAATAATATTTAAACTTTATAATATTTTTATTCAACTTTTTCTATCTTTTTTTTTTAAATTTCATAAAACATCGTAACTCAAACTATTTTATTATTATTCACAAAATATCTCATTACGATTTATAGATTTCCAAACGAGACCTTAGTATATATATATTTAAAACATGTTGAAATTGTATTCGTAGACATGGCACGGTTGGTTAATGTGATTTTAAGACAAAAACACACACAAAGTGCATTCGAAACAACGTAAGATGTTGTTGATTTCATTTCCGTCTCCCTCTCAGTCTCTCGGCTCAGCCCTATGACTCGATTTCGCTTTGCGATCCACCAAATCTACGCGCTTAGTTTGTATTCCTGCTCCTTCTAAATCTTCTTGTTACTTGGCTTCATCCGCTCATATTTTTACGTTTGTTGTTTATTTGATTATAGATGGGGAACTTTGAACTTGTTTGTGGTAGTTTGATTATTAATTGTTATTTATTTTGTTTTGTCTTTTTATGGGCTCTGACATGAATTCCGCCTCCATTTCAACTTCTTATAAAAGCCTGTACAAAATCAATACTTGACCCTTCTCAAAGCTGATCTCAATAAATCACTGTGACTCTAATTGGAGTAAGAAGCCCAGCCCTACCAACACCTATGCAAAGTAGAAGGATGTGCAGTAAAAGAGCTGCTAAGGTCTCGTTTAGACAGTAAAATAAGATGAAATGTGATAATTTTTTATAAATTATTATTATTATTATTTTAAAATTTAAAAAAATTAAATTATTTATTATATTTTATATAAAAATTTAAAAAATTTATAATTGTGAGATAAAATGTGATAAAATAAAACCGTTTTTATATCCAATTAAGACCTAAATCTAACGCCTGAGTAAAGTAGAAGCTTTTTTTGTTGTTAAAACGATTTCAATCCATCTTAAATCAATCATTTATTGGATTCATTATTTCATCTTCTCATAAAAAAGTTAAACTCATTTTAATTTATTTCATACGTTTAAACACATTTTTCAACTTATTTACCTTCAAGCACATCTCAATGAGACTTATAAAATAATATTATTTACAGATCAACTCAGATCTATATGATATTACCTCGGCATCTAAACGCATACTTAAGCATTGGAATTGAAATCCTAATCATATTCAAGTAATTTCTTTTTACATGGTGCTGTGAGGGGTCCTAACTTGAGCAATTGCTCTAATGAAATGTTGTGCTAGATTCAGAATGAACTCTCCTAGGATTTTGGATAAATGTGCTTTTGTTAGATTGGGATAAAATACTGGTATTGTGGCCATTTCTCCCCCCTCTCAATGACTTGGCAATTATGAACTTAACTTCTCTAACTGTGGAAACAAAGTTTTTGTGGTGCTTTGGTCAACACAACTTCAAACTTCTCAACTTCATTTTCTCCTACTTTGTAATGATTAATGCTGTCCCATTAGATCATTTATCAACCTTTTTATTTTGCTCATTTTCTTCTGATTTTTCCACCATGATTTCAGTTCTGATATTTCTACTGTTTTTCTACCCTAATATTATTATGGAAATTGACTTCTTAAAAGTTCATAATGCTATCAAATGCAATAGATCTGCAAGACTATTTAGTCGTGTTTGGTTGTTAGAGTGAGTTCAATTCATCCAAAACTAATCATTGATGGAACCCACTATTTTTTTAAGTTCTCATAAAAAGTTAAACTCATTTCAACTAGTTTCATACATTCAAACATATATCTCAACATATTTACATTTGAATAGAATCTATAAAATATTATTATTCACATATCAACTCAGATCATCTGAGATCACCTTAATATCCAAACGCAGTTGTACTAGTAGGATCCTACCATATGAATCCTACCATATGGAGATATTCACATGGATCCTACCATATTTTATCATTTTCAAATAATATTGAATATTATAAGTACTATTTAGTAATTAGATCCACGCAATCCCAATCCCTCTCTCTTCCAAAACATTTTTTTTTCTTAACATTCAAATAGAATATAGAGATGAATTTTAAGAAGCATGTGGGCTCTTAAATGGCTTCTCAAAACAATAAATGCCAATGCCAATATTTTTTTTTTTTTTTATTTTGAGGGATTTTAGCATTAAAATATTAATTACATTGAATATGGAACCACTTTTCAAACTTGCCATTTACTTTGGCCATCTTCTCTTCCTCCATTGTGGACTTTCACAACTTTCAAATTTTTATTTAAAAAAAAAAAACGCATTAAAACACACTTTAGTGGCATTTTCGTAATTTTGGACGGTCAAGCTTTCACCAATATCGGAGATGAATAAAAGTTGGTTCCCCACTTGGGTTGTCCATGATAACGAAGTCAGTGCTTTTAATGATGTTTAATGACCATAAAAGTCATGACATATTAATGCACCTCCATCAACATTAGTTGTATGTGGGGGTACTTCCGTAAATCTGATATCCTCGACCTCGACCTCGACCATGGAGATTCCATGGTGCTCTTTGACTTGAGCATTATAGGTGTGTACATAAGTATTATCATTATCATGGTTTGATAAAAAGAGAACACCATAGCCACGTATTCACACTGCACCAAATACATAAATGTTTTAGAATTCCGAGATATCTTCATTTGCCAAAAAACATTATAATCATTGGAGGATATGAAAATGATTTGTATAATATTAAGTTGTGCAAGTCCTATGTAGTTAAAGTATATCGAAATTGATCTAAATTGTAATGATTATTTTTCATTTTTGTTTTCTTTATTGTATAGTAAAAATAAAAATGAAGTTCGTCTTTTAGACGATTTGTCCATAAAAGTTGAGTCCTCATTTTCTATGAATAGTGAGGTTGAGTCTTTATTTAGACAGAATATTATCTCACGTTTGTCTATAGAAAGTATTAGTAATAGTGAAGTACAGACCAGTCTAATAGTGTACTAGTAGATCTCCAAATGGTTGATATGTGATATCTCCGTATGTATCCAGTCATGGATGTAAGTTTTTTTTTATGAATGAATGAATGATGACATTTCTCTTAAAAAAAAAAAAACTCATGTGCAGTCTCTTAGAAAAAGAAAATGAGATGCACTCGGGACTTATATTAAAAAAAGTCATTTTTTATGGTAGGCTCAATATTTTCCGTAATGATTGCATGAGTCTCACACACCTTAAAATTATATCTAACATTACTCATTACAATACTCTTAAAAGTTAATTGAGATCATCAATAATTGTAAATCTAGTTTCAATAGTCCGTGATTAATATAATCTTAAATATTTAAATGTTGTAAAACTCATCCAATGAGTCAATTTTTATTTTTATTTTTGGTCAGAATTAAACCATTTAATTCAATAAATAATCAGAGAGGATATATGTATTATTGGTTGCTGTCAAAACAATTGATGGTCACTTTAGGACCATCATTAAGCACAATTTGAAAACTTTGTTTGTGGCGTTGTGATCTTTATCCTTTCTGTAAGGGGTTTTCCCCCATGTTGGCCCACAAGGGGCCACTAAGGAAATAAGTTAAAGAGCCTGGTCAAGCCCAGCCAAGCCCAACGACCCTCCTTTAGAAGGAGTAAAATGGTTTCTGCAGAGTACTCAGCCTATGAGTGAAACTCACCTATGAAGCAACCCACACTTTGGGAAAGCAAACAGTAAAGGCAGATGGGACTCGCTGCTCTGACACCTCCCCGTGATACCCTAACCTCAAGAACCTACGCAGACAGGTGGATGAGAAATAGGGAGAACCCTTGATCTCCTGACAGCAAGTATAGAAGGACTTAACAGGGAACGTCCGCAAGGTAAAGTGAGTCAGGGAGCTACGCCGCATTAATGGCGCCACTCCCCAAACTCTATGCCACATTAAAGGATTCTGACTAAGCAAATAGTTGAAGTACATGGACTCCCCGAAGTCAGGTGTGAGCTGTCCCCACCCAGAAGCCTAGTATAAAAGCCGACCCTCATGTACGAAGAACTCTCTCTGATTCCTCTAAGCTCACACACAAACTACTAAGGTGATATATTGACTTTAGCATCGAAGACTCCCTGGCCTCCACCACAGCCCCCCACTATCCGTGTTTTCTTAATTATGCAAGTGAAAGACTCAAGATCTGAGTTGCTGGAACCCGACCCAAAGGCGTACAAAATACGATGTTAACAGTGGCACCATATGTGGGATCTTTATAGACTTCAAGTGTGCTGCCTATGCCTACGACAACCCGTTCTCAGAAAACTCGGGGACAAGAAGAAGCAACGTGAACAAACATAAAAGCAAGGCTCACCACAATAGAACAACTGGTAGAAAAACTAACTACCGAAGTTGAGACCCTCCGAAAAGAGAACGAGAAGCTCATAGTAGCCACCAACAAGTCAAAAAACGAAGTAAAATCGAGCAAAAGCGAGCGGATCCACAAATGCAGAAGGGGGAGGTGACGCGGAAGAAGAAAGGAAAAACATGCAAAACGAGCTGCATAACCTTAAGGGGAAGTTTGAGGAGATGGCGAAAAAGATGGGCACATCGTCGCCAATAGACCAACTGCTCATGGGAGGATTTGCTGGCAGGGGCGCAACCTCATCCAATCTGAAGGAGCGTGCCAGGCAAGTGAGATACTGAGAATTATATTTAGCAAAGTACTGCCCCACCAAGTACAGGAGAAATGAATCGGCCTTCGTCATTGCCTTTAGAGAAGACAAGGAGGAGGGAGTCCTCTATCCACATGACGGTGCCCTAGTGGTGATTATGTTGGTCACCAACTTGACCACTATAAAGATCCTTGTCGACAATAGCAGCTCTGCAGACATTATCTTCTGGGAAGCCTTTACCCCGATGGGGATAGACACCGCCTGACTCCAACTTGCTCCCATGCCACCCAAATGTTTCTCTGGGGAGATGGTCCATTCGATCGGGACCGCTGTCCATCGTGGCGGGTAGAGCCCCCTGTACAGCTTTTGTCATGGTCGACTTCTTGATGGTAAAGGCCCATTCGTCTTACAAAGCCATAATCGGCAGGCCTACCCTCAACAACCTAAGGGAAATGACGTCAACCTACCACTTAAAGATGAAGTTTCCGACCCCTCGGGGAGTGGGAGAAATCTGAGGAGAGCAGGTCTTGACAAGAAGTGTTATGTGCAGGAATTAAAGCTCACACTCTGGATAATGACCAAGTTCTCCCGCCCCTACCCTAGCACACCCCAGCAAATGGGGAGATTCGGGATGAGCAAGCGCCTAGGAAGGTGGAGCCAAATGAACTACAGGAGTTAATTCCTTTGAACCAGAGTTACCCGAAAGCCACCACCAAGATTGGCAGTAGGATGACACTCGAAATTAGAAGCGTCGTGCACCAGCTCCTCATGGAACACCATAATGTCTTCACCTGGAGTCACGAGGACATGCTCAGAATCGACCCAGAGATCATATAGCACCACCTAAGAATGGACCCAAAGCCAAAACTTTAGCGCAGAGAAGAATGTCGCCATCACCACAGAAGTCGATCTGTTACTCGTGGCGAGCTTCATACAAGAGGTCTATTATCCAGACTGGTTGTCCAACGTGTGTTAGTGAAAAAGTAAAACAGCTAGTGGAGAATGTATGTTGACTTCACCAACTTAAATAAGGCATGCCAGAAAGATAGCTTCCCGCTATCCCAAATCAGCCTGATCGTCAACTCCACAACAAATCATTGCATGCTCAGCTTTATGGGCTCCCTCGGTCTCTCCCGCCGCTATTGCACCAACCCCTGTCAACATCAAGGTCGGGATGTTGTTGGTGAAGGCGAAAGAAACACCAACATCTGCCAATGAGACTGAGGCCTCACCACCCTAGCCAACTTTGAACCTAGCTCCAACTTCTGTTGAAGCCAAGGTCGGGATGGTGTAAGTGGATGGCAATGGAGCCATGGCTTTGTCAGCAATAGCTGAACCTTTGCTGACCTCCACTAACATTGCCACAACCTCAGTCTCGGGTACATCCGCCAAACCCCATCTGCTCACAACACAACCCTAATTATCTCTCTCTTGGACACTACATCGTCACCTCCCTCACCCTCCAAGTTAGGCTCGGTCGAGACAACCTCGACTTCAGGGGAATAAGCGTCGAGGAATCCGGGATGGAAATCTGGTCAAGGAAATCCTTTCTCCCAGCAGGGCACTCTTAGGACAAGGGCGAAGGAACCCTCTCAAGATCAATGTCATGGAATAAGGGAACTATCTGGGACTCCTAAATAGGATGGTCCAAAAGGACCCCATAAAATCACATGGAGAGCAACTCCACTCCAGACGAAAGTTACACAACCTCAACATTGCCCAGCGGGGTTGGAGAAGAAGCCTCCAAAATAGTTGGAAGAACTCGCCTGGGTTGTGTGAGATTGGCCATAAGAGGATCAGCCTGAACTAGCTGAAGAGAATCAAAGCCACCATCACTTTCGGGGAAGAAGAAGGCATGACAAGAGGAGGTGGTATAGTCACCACCACCTTCTTCGGCGACCTTGGCTTTGGCCATTGAACAAGCACCGCAACTGAAGATTGCCCCTGGGGGGGGAATAGGCATTTTGTTAGAGTCTGCTTTGGCAGGAGACTCCTTCCTAGGTTTCTTCCCATTCCCCTCCACCGGCGAGCTAGGGGAAACGTCTATGGACCTGGGGCAATATCGCCTATATGGTCCAGTCAGCAAAACGCATGTTGGTCGGTGGAGGCAAATATTGTCGAAGACTACCCTCATCCAACATGGCCTCATGAAAGACAAAGTCTGAATGGGCTTTCACCCAAGAGCGAACGACCTCAATCTGGCTCACTTCCTCAAGAGTTACCGAGGGTCTGTAACTCTTGTCATCACTCACGACCCCCCCAGATGGCGCGAACGAGGTAGTCAAGCTGGTTGGCCTGCCCGACCAGGAACTCCCACCCTCTACCACATAAGAAGAAAAAGCACCGACTCCACCCCTTCACCCTGTTATATTGTGGCTCCAAACGAGCTAAAGCTTGAATGGACCTAAAACTACACGTGTTTCCACTCTGCTTCAGAAGATTGTGGGTAAGGAGGAACTCATGCACAGTGAGATCAGGGTACTCAAAATCTGCATCCTCCAGCACTCACCGCCAGATGACGCAACAAGATACCAGGATCCTCCACGCATTTGGGTGGAGTTGGGCAGGTGCCAAGTGCAGGTAGTCCAGCACATCACGAACTGGACGGTAAAAAGGTAGAAAGGCAGCCTAAGGCCTCTGGAGGACATGCTAGGGTACACAGCTACCTTCAACACATACCCTTCGAAGTCCATGACGCCTTCATTGGGGACGGGACCTAAACTCTATGATGCCAGGTAGGTTGTCCTTAGCGACTCCAACTCACCAGGAGTCACCACCGACCGCCATGAGAACCTGTCAAATCTTTTTAACTCAATGCGGACCTTAGAAGGATCTAGGCTCCCAGGAACATGCGAAGGACCAAGAGGCTTGGCAGGCTTAGGGCTTTTAAGGACAGGACGTGAAGACGAGCATCATCAAGAAGCTGGCAAGACGAGCATAGATCTCGTGACATGTATTGTACGATGCACTGTGGAGAGAATGAGCTATTTGACACCATCAATGTTGAGAAAACTGGAAAAACGCAATCAAGTGCAAAATCCAACAATCAAAAAACATGACTATAAATCCGGGAGGGGAATCGTTGCTTGACATCACTAAAATGACGAAAAATCCACACAGGCATAATCTAGAGCCCAGAACCTAACAAGTATAAGAGTCGAGAAAGAAATAACTACCCATTTTTAAGGAAGAGAATCTCAACGGTAGAGACTGCAGGAAAATATATAGCATGAAGACAAAGGCAAAAAGGAATTCTAATCGGACCGATAAGAAATGACGTGATAACTGTAAGGGGGTTTCCCCCCTTATCGGCCCGTATAACAAGCACATGAGGGACCACTGAAGAAGTAAGTCAGAGAGCGTGGCCAAGTCCAACCAAACCCAACGACCCCCCTCTAGAATGAGTCAATAGGCTTCTACAAAGTACTCGGCCCATGAGCGAAACTCACCCATGAAGCAACCCACGCATGGGGAAAGCGGACAACAAAGGCAAATGGGACTCGCCACCCTAACATAACACCTCCTCAATTACACCCTACCTTCGGGAACTTGCACAGGCAGATGGACGAGAAATAGGGAGAATCCTTGATCTCCTGACAGCAGGCATGGAGGAGCTTAAAAGGGAATTTCTGCAGGATAAAGCGAGTAAGGAAGCTACGCCGCATTAATGGCGCCACTCCCCAGACTCTGCGCCGCATTAATGACACCGCCTCAAAAGTCACGCCGCATTAAAAAATCCTGACTAAGCAAACAATTGAAGTGACATGCACTCCCCGAAGCCAGGTGTGAGTTTTCCCCACCCAGAAACCTAGTATAAAAGCCAACCCCCAAGTAAGAAGAAATCTCCCTGATTCCTCTAAGCTCATGCACAAATGACTAAGGTGAATACTAACTTTAGCATCGGAGACTCACCAGCCTCCACCAAGGCCCTCCACTCTCCGTGTTTTCTTAATTGTGCAGGTAAAAGACTCAAGACCCAAGTTGCTGGAACCCAGAACAAAGGCGTACGAAACACGACGTTAACACCTTCCATATGTTTTTATGCGTGTGATTTTAGAAAGAGGAAATTTCCTGAAGAAAAACATGTAATTGCATCCATCTTTTCATTTTGCTATCATGTAGATTACGAGTATTGTAATTGCAATTGCCTTTCATGTTTAGTATGCAATTTGTATCACAGCGTCTGGTCAAAAAATAAAAAATAAAAAACAACAAAAAAATAAAAAGTGATGGCGTTAGCGGTTGAGCCAAAATATTTTATTTTGAAGTGATTATTAGGCATCCTCAAAATATAGATATGTGGTGTTTCCATTATGTTATAGAATATCATGTCAATTACATGACATGTGGTGATAGAATAGAAGTATCATATCATCCGAAATACTTAATAATATTTTCTTATTTTATGAGCAAATTAATATGTATAGATAGAAAATGAGATACATCTCCAATAAGACGTGATGTAAAAGCACTTTTCTATCTTCCAATCTCCAATCCAATTTAAACAAAAGAAAAAATATAAATCACAGAAGATGATTATGCGCTTGAAAATATTAAAATATAAACTCAAATCCTAAAATCGCAAAATTTACCCTAACCCTAAACCATTTTCTTACCACCACCAGAACAACCACTACAAAAAAACCAAGCATTGCCGGCGTTTGATAAGCGCCGGCACCTATCCAAAAAACCGCCACTACTTAATTAGCGGCAATTTTTTGCCGGCATAACCATCTACCAGTAGTGGGTTGTTGCAATTTTTGAAAAAATGCCAGTAATTGAAAATTTCATTCGCAACGTTTGTATACAATTTAGTAGCATTTTTGGAAATGCCGCCAGCTTTCCTAAATTAACGGCATTTATCTAAACGCCAACATTAGTTCGTTGCCATCCCATTGCATAAAATAGCGGCGTTACCATAAACGCTGCTGCTAGTACGTTACCGTTGCATCGTATAAATTGGCTGCATTTATTTAAATGTCACCAATAATACGTTGGCGGCATATTGAATAAATTAACGACATTTATCTAAACACCGCCACGAGTACATTACCACCGCATTGCATAAATTAACGGTGTAATGTAAAAGATACCACTAGTTCATTATTGACGTATTTTATAAATTACCGACATTAATATAAACGCCGCTACGAGTACATTGCCCGCGCATTGCATTAATTAAAGGCGTTTAGAATGCATCAATGATATGATATACTACAATAAAATATATATAAATTAATAATAAATATGATATAATGGGTCATTATTCATATAATAAAAAAAATTACAAATCAAATCACATGAAAGTTCTTTTCATTGATTCTTCTTCTTCACATTGTGTTTGTCATTAGCTTTAGGACCATTTCTTTCATGGGTAATTCTTCTTCTTCACATTTATCCAATAGTTCTTTGAAATTGTTATGCAATCGTTGAGCTTGAAATAGATCAGAAAAGTTATACTATATTAATAGAGAGAGTAATATATGCTAAAGGAAATGAAGAGCAATATTTGTTAAAGGAAATGAAGCGAATATTTTGCTGTAAAAAGAAAACAAGAAATCAATACAACATGTACATTGATTAAAATACCAGATTCACTAATGTTTTCTTAGCTAAATAAGGTAGCTAGGATGTAAGTAAAACTCTCTTTTAATCTGATCTCCAATGGCAGCAGTTGATATTAAATATTTACTAATATAAATTGCTTGCAGATGTGTTGTACAAAAGTGCAAGACTAGGATCTACTTTTTAACTTCTGTTAAATATAAATCTACTAGTCGTCCTTAGGGTGGCAGCGCCACCGGCCGCCACCCGAGAGGTGGCCAGAATTCTTTAATTATTTTTAGATCACCCTTAACCACCACTAGGCCTGGCAGACTTTAGTTGGAGGGTGTAAAAGCCTAATTTAGACATATTGTTTTAATATATATAAATTCATAGACAATTTATATCTGCATATATTATACTTGTGTTACCGTGTATGTTTATATATTATGCATTTGTTTATAATTTTTTTTATGAAAAAAAAACATATAATAGATGCAATTTCATTTCATACCGGCCATTCAAGTTACAACAAACAGTTTTTTTTTTTTTTTTTTATCAAACTTGATAATTAGTCATATTCAAGTTTCAGTTTGAATAAAATTTTTAAAAATGCATCATATTTCCAGTTCATGTGCTTTCTTCTTGGAGAAAAAGAAAAAAGAAACCAATTGATCAAGAGACTTAGGAGAGATATGAGCATAAAAAGAAAATATTATGGGGTTAAAAAAACATTTTTATATTTTAAGAAATGGAAAACTTTTACCAAAAAAGGGCTTTTTTAAATTTATATCTTCAAATATTAAAAAACTTTGGGGCCTGGTTTTAAATTCTTTAGGTGTGCATAAATATTCATTTTTCTATTTTTGAGGAAATTTTTGGATTTTAAAAAACTGAATCTTTTTTCATATTTTGTGCAATCTCAAGAATTCTAAAAAGAGTTAGAAGAGACTTTTTCAAAAAAAAAAAATTGACAAGTTTCAAGGAGGTTTTCATATATTTGAAGGATTAAATATATTTTTTTAACTTTTATTTAAATTAAATAAAATTCAAGCGGGTCTCTAGCAACGTCGTCCAACACCAAAAAAATTATCCCTTCTAGCCCTAACTACATTCCTCCGGAAAATATTCTTTAGTTTGTCGAAGAATAATATAGCTAGGAATCGATAAGATATTAAGGTTGTGTTTGGATGTTGGGGTGAGTTAAGTTCTCTATGAATAGCAGTGAGTTGTGATGATAAAGTTAGTTTTGTAGAACCCACCTAAGAAGAGTTTAGATGTGTTTGGATGTTAAGATGAGTTTAGATATATTTATGGAAAGTTGAAAAAGGTTGTGGATCCCACGTGTAAAAAGGTGTTGAGTTGAAAAATGTTGTGAGTCCCACGTGTAAAAGGATTTTGAGTTGAAATGAATTTAGTGATTTGAGGGTTGAGTGTTTTGGATATAAGAAGAGGTCTAAATCTGAACCGAACTCAGCTGAGCCGAGTGCAGTCAAGGAACAAACAAGCAAGCTATTAGTAGGCTAGGAATGTTTCGTACCTTCGTATTTATGACATGATTCCTCTTTTTTTTTATGAAAAGAGTATCTTTTATTGAATAAAGCTTAAACTAAAGCTTGGATACATTGAGGAATAACATCCAAAGAAGTGATTGAGTCACTAATGCTAAGTGCATTTCTGCTTAAGGCATGAGCTGTAAAATTATTAACTCTCACATTATGCCTAGCAGACCATGAAGTGAAAGAATCTAAAGTAGTCATTGTGTCATTGATTAGTGTTCCAACATAGGAGTATGTCTCTAAACTTGATTGAAGACAGTTAACAACTTGCAGCGAGTCTCCTTCCAGTATAACATCCTGCCATCCTAGTGACTTGCAGAAGATAGAAGCTTGTAGAGCTACAAAAGCTTCGGCTAACAAAAAATCAAGAAATAAATCATGTTTCATTCTCATAGTAGCCTTCACCTTTCCTTCCCAATCTCGAATTACAGCACCCACTCCAACCTTACTTCATCTTGTCAAGAGCTGCATTCCAGTTCAGTTTCAATCTACCTCAAGGGGCTTCCCAATAGTTATGTGCATTCAGGCTAGGGAATGTCTTCTTTGCTTGATGCTGAAATTGCATAACTTCCTCGAACAGTTGCTTAGCTTGTAGGATAAGAGCATTTTGATGGAGAAAAGCATTCCTGAAAACCAGATCATTCCTTCTCTTCCAAATCTTCCATGAGGTTATGGAAAATTCCATCATCTCCTCATCCTCTAAAATCTCAAACAAGCCCTCCACTAGGTCTCTAAAGTTCTGAAACTGAAGGCTAGTCTTTTGGATCTTCCTCACACTTTGTCCCCAAACGTCTCGAGCTAATGTGCAGTCCCATAGTGCATGTTCAATTGTTTTTGGATACCGCTTGTAGATTAGGCAAGTGCCATCTTCAAGAACCCTTCTCTTCTACAGGTTAACTCTAGTTGGAAGGGCATTGAGGCAAGCCCTCCACGAGAAAGTTTTAGCAGCATTTGGTATTCCCAAGTGCCATACCTTGGTCCAAGAGTCCTTTATTCTTGATGGTTCAGAAGGTTGGCCCAGCCTTAAGCCATCCAGTTCTAATTTTAGGTGGTATGCACTCTTATTACTAAATGCTCCTGAAGTTGTGCATCTTCAAATCAGTCTACCAGGTTTAGGATAAGGACTAAGAGCGATTTCCTTGATAAGAGCTGCTTCTTCCCTCATTAAAATTGCTTCAACCAATGCCTGATTCCATTGATGTGAGGTCTTATAAATGAGAGCAGCAACCTTTGTATCTGATTGAAGAAATCCAATTGTACTTTAAGGCTTGAAAGTGGACTATTAAGGAATCCACTTGTCATTCCAAATCTCAATTGATTCTCTATCACCAATTCTCCAAACCAATCACTTCTTAAACAATGGTTTAGCTGACATGAAACTCTGCCAAGGAAAGAGGAGTTGTGACCAACATTTGCATCCAGAAAAGAGCTTCTTTTGAAATAGTTCTCTTTAAGCACCTTGGCAGCAAGTGAGTTTGGAGATGAAATGATTCTCCAGCACTACTTGGCCAGTAAAGCAGTGTTAAAATTCTCAAAGTCTCTTAGACCCAAGCCACCACTCCTTTTAGATATACTCATCTGATGCTAGGGAACCCAGGGAATCTTTTGTTCTTGAGTCTGTTGCCCCGACCAATATTTCTTCACCAGCTTATTGAGATTATGGACCAACTGCTTTGGCATCTTAAAAATTCTCATGCTATACATGGGAATGGATTGGATTATAGCTTTAATTAAGATTTCTTTTCCTGCTTGAGAAAGAAGTTTAGTCTTCCAATTGTTCAGTATTGTTTGTACCTTATCCAAGATTCATTTGAAAGAATGTGCCCCCAATCTGCCAATGAGTGTTGGGAGGCCCATGTATTTTTCATAGGAGCTAGTGCCTCTAATCTCAACTATGCTTGTGATTATCTCACTTGTATCTTCCTTAGTATTCATGCTGAAGTATATGGAGGTCTTCTCTTTGTTCAATCTTTGACCTGGACCTCTTTCATAAGAATCCAGAAGAGAGAAAAGCTAACTTCACTCAATTGAATATGCCTTGCAAAATAGAAGTGAGTCATCCGCAAAATATAAATGGTTAATGTGCAAATGATTCCTTCTAATTGGCAAGCCTGTGATAAAACCAATTTGCTCAGCCTTGTTGAGAAGGCAACTGAAAGCCTCTGTGCATAGAATAAAAAGATATGGGGAGAGGGGATCTCCTTGCCTAATGCCTCGAGTTGGACAGAAAAATTCTTTGAGGCACCCCTTTGATAATAAGAGCGTAGGATACTGAGGTGACACATTGCATGATGAGTTCAATCCAAGTTATTGCAAAGCCTAATTTCTACATGACTGATCTAAAAAAAAACCCACTCAGTTCTGTCATAATTCTTACTCATGTCAAGTTTAAGAGCCATAAACCCCTCCCTTCCTATTAATCTATCTTTCATGGAGTGCAAAGATTCAAAAGCCATAATTATGTTATCTGTGATGAGTCTTCCTGGTGCAAAAGTAGTCTGAGTTGGAGAAATAATGGTAGGTAGTATGAGCTTCAACCTATTAGCCATAGTTTTAGCAATGGTTTTATAAAAAAACATTGCATAAGCTGATTGGCCTAAAATCAGTGACCTGAGAGGGTGACGACTTCTTGGGAATAAGGGCTATGAAAGTCTCATTTAGTTTCCCAGACCACTTACCTCATTGAGCACTTCAAGTGTTGCCTCACACACTCTTGTTCCCACTGTTTCCCAATACTCTTGGAAGAACATTGCTGGGAATCCATTAGGCCCAAGAGAACCTAAAGGATTCATACTAAATATGGAATCCTTCGCTTTTGCAGCTATAAAAGGCTTGGTAAGGATGGAATTCATATCCTCATTGACAACCTGAGTCATGGAAGCAAAACATTCTTCAATGTCAACTGGATTGGAGGTAGAAAACAGCTCCTGAAAAAAAATTTGAAACACATGGGTAATTTCTTGTGGATCTTTGATTTCCTGCCCTGATTCAACTTTGATCCTGCTAATTGTGTTGGTCTTCCTCCTTTGGCTAGCACACTTGTGAAAATACTTAGTATTTCTGTCTCCATCTTTCAACCATGCATATTTAGCCCTTTTCTACCACTTAGAGTTTTCTACATCAAGGATAGAGTCTATCTCTTTCTGTAAAGACTTAATGTCATCATTTAGGTTGCCCTCATTTGTCTCTAGCAGAAAGTTCAGTAACTCAAGTTTGGATTTTAGAAGTTTCCCTTGATTCGTATGCATGTTTCTGCTCCAAAGCTTCAGATCCTCTTGCCAATTGTGTAAGCCTTGTAAAGTCCTCTGTAAGGAATCAAGTTTACCTCTTGTGTTTTTCCATGCATTTTTAATTAAGCCCTCACACCCCTCCTGCTTACTTCAGTTTAATTCATACCTAAAGACCCTATCTTTCTTCTAAATTGGTATCTGGTCCTTTATCTGAATGAAAATAGGCCTATGGTCTAATTAATTGACAGATAAATGCAATATTGAATGATCTTCAAACATATTAAGCCATGCCATATTTCCAAAAGCCCTGTCGAGTCTTTCATTTGTGAAATGTCTCCCCTCTCTGTTGTTGGCCCACGTAAATTTATCTCCATTATATCCAAGGTCATTAAGGTCACAATGGAATAGTGTATCTCTGAAAAGTTTCATCTGCCTGTAAAGCCTACTGGAAGCCCCAAACTTTTCCCTTTGGTGAGTAATTTCATTGAAATTACCAAAACAAAGCCAAGAGATATTCACATCAGGCTTGAGGGCTTTAAGCAGGTTCCAGCTCTCAAATCTCTTAGATGTCATGGGATGGCCATAAAAACCAATAATCTGCTATTGGGGCCCATCTGATGAAAGGTTAAGCATGGCAGAAACATGTCAATTTGTGTATGTCACCACTGTAACATTGACAACAGATCTCCAAATTAAAGCCAACCCCTCACTTCTTCCTCTACTGTCCACACTAAAACAGAAATCAAAACCCAGGTTTACTCTTATCTTCTCCATTCTATCACGACCACACTTTGTCTCTACAAGAAAAACCAAGTTGGGAGACTTTGTTTTCACCAAAATGTGAGCTCCTGAACTGTTCGAGGGTTCCCAAGCCCTCGGCAGTTCCAACTCAAGCAATTCATAACTGTTGGTGGGGCTTCTCAGCAACCTCCACCAATATGGCCTGAGTTTGGCTCCTTCCAGGTTTGAGCTTGTTCTTTAATTTCTTAGTAGCATTATTGGTACTCGGATTCTCCACATCATTACAGGTCTTTAATGTGTGTCACTATATGAGCGTCTCTAAATCTCTTGGTCACATCTGTAAGGGCAATAGACTACCCTCTTGCTCTCCTCTTCCATGTATTACAGTTCAAATTCTTAACAAGAGTAGAATTAGGCAACTCATTATGCATGACATAAGTGTGAGCAGATGTAGTCTTCTTTGAATTTAGGAGCTCATTTAGTGGGATATTATCACTTTCCATAAAATTGTTATCCACGTTAATAGGAATACCAGAGGATTGAGGACTTACCGAGTTGGTATTAGAAATAGAATCAGTAGAGATCTCCTCAGTTTCCATAGCAAGTCTTCCCTGATTTTGGGAAGTATTGATAGTGAAAATACACCCATCGGGGCCCTCGTTAATAGTAAGATTGCAGTCAACTGAATCATACTCCCTTTTCTTATTAGTCTCTCCTTTATAATGAGGTTGATTAATGTCATCACCCTTGATACTTGCTGCTTGCCCCATAATAGGTGCCTCCTTTTCCACCAGTGATGAAGACTTTCCAAAACTGGGACTGCTGCCACCCTCCACCTCGAAATTCCATCGACAAGGGGAGCCATGATGGGCTGCTCCGAGGAACCACCATATTTTTTCAGAGCCAAAACATGAGGGAAAGAAGAAGTTGCACGTAACCACTGGCCATACTGATCTTGAGACTGAGTACCTCGATTCGACTCTAAACACTTCCCATTTTCATGCTTCAATAAACCACATTTAAAACAAAAGTTTGGAAGTCTCTTGTACTTGAAAGTGAGCCAACATTGTTTGCCTCCAATCTTTAGGGTACGACCTCGAGGCGGAGGCTTAGTGACATTAATTTTTACTCTTGTTCTTAAAAAGGTTCCCTAGCCATATCTTCATTGTCAACCTCTACATCAAGAACCTTTCCTAGTGCAGAACCAATTTTTACACCCATCTCCCTAGTCATACTTGCAAAATAGGGATTGTGAATTTGAATCCAAAATGGCTCTACCTTGCACTGCACCTCAATAGGAGATAAAACTCCTTCAAACTCGTTCATGCAAATTAGGTAACAATCAAAAGACCATGGCCTCCCCTACATAACCTTTTTCTTGTCTAAGTATAGTTAAAACTCCAAAAGAAATCTGTTCAAACCAAATTCTTTGAACGTGATCCAACCCTTAGTGTTCCAAACTTGGGCCATAGTCGACTTAAAGGCTTCTATATTTACTGCTTTATCATTAAAAATCATAACAAGAAGGCAATGTTTGCCTTTGATATTTGTGGACAACATTGCATCCTCCGAAAGTGCAATCTCCTCTTGCTCTTCATCCGTCAACTTTAAAGATTCCCAACGTCAAGTAATGTCTTCGTCATTTCACCAAACCTCTTCAGGCTCAAGGTCTAAGAGACAACCAGCTTTGTCAAAGCACCTATTCGACTAATTAGGCAAGTAAGACCGAATAATATGGATCCGACATGATTCCTTTTAAAAATGAGATACACAATTATTTTATATAACCATATTTTAAAAATTTTATAAAATGAATGTTATTTTATAAAAATATCCTATTTTAGGCAAATGGGCACCAACTTGGTCACCACATCCAAACTATTTTGCTTTCAAAATCTCCTTCCAAACACTTCCACCATCTCTACTTCTAAAACTCACTCATCCAAATGATCATCAAACATCATCATTCCAAGTAGATCATTAAGAATTAGGGCAGAATTTGATCTTTTTGTTAGATCAAATTTAAAGCAAATTGTCTCTTAAACTTAGAGAACCATACATGACAACTTCATTGGTCTCTAACTTTTAGATACCATCTAAGTAGGAGAGATGAGAAAAAGAAATAAGAAAAGAAAAGAGAAATAAGAGAATAAGATGATGAGGATGAAAAGAAAAAGAAGAATGAGGACGAAGAGGTTGTCGTGGGCTAAGGGGGATGAGAGACGAGAAAAATGAGAGAGAAATTAAAGAAAGTGAAGAAGAATTGAGAATAAAAAAGACTTTATTGGTATTATATATAATATTATATTCACCACTTGCCCCATATTTTATTTTTGAGCCCTTCTATTTATTATTTTTATACTATACATTACACTTAATTTTTTTATTTTTTATTTACTTTTTATTCTTGTTAAACTAAAAGAATTCTTCTACTCATTATCTATGCACCACAGATTTGATAAGGAAAAAAAATTATATGTGGTTTGTAGTGTAGGATAATGAGTAAAATTTTTCCTTAGTTGACATGTCATAACCCATCTGGCCGTCCAATAAGATTGTGCAAAGTGTCCGATATCGAGCGAATCAAGCAAATGGGAGAAAAATATTTATATGATGAGACTCATACAAAAAATAATAAACACAATTAATATCGTAGAATCTATTTGTTTCTTTCATTCTAAATTCTAAGATTTGGGTAAAAAAAAATATATTAAAAATACTAAGCAACAATGGTTTCCATATGCAAAATTATTAATTTCTTAAGTTACTTTTTATTGGATTAAAAAAAGGAGAAATGATATTTTCGGTTCTATGGTGTTGAGATCCTGCATACTTCATTTGAAAAAAATGAATAAATTTAAAATCCACACAAAAAAATTTATTTTTTAAATGGTGAATCTCATTTTTTTAAAGAGAGTTCGTGATATTTGCACATTCTAAAAATGTTACTAGTTTAAAACTGTATCTAACATTATTTATTTTTAATTTAGTATTTATTATTGTTCATATAGTATTATGTATAAAGTGAGCACTTGATATAAATCTTTTGCTATATTGGATTTACTTAATCCATCTCCATGCAAATTTTTAAATGTTTACTAAATATTAAATTTAAATAGAAAATTGATTCCTTTGCCTTCAAATTGCACCTTTTACCCGATGTAATTTGAAGAAGGATCAAATTAGCCCATGATTTTTCAATCTATTAATAAATCACAATAAGCATCACATCAACACTAATAACCATTTAACATATGTCCAGTGCTAAGCCATATTGTGTGCACCAATAGTAAAGAAACAATATAAAACTCCCCACAAAAAAATAATAATAATAAATAAAAATAAAAATAATTACAAATTTTAAATAAATAAATCTCATATAAATATTTTGTAAAAGAGTAGATTTCATTAATAAATATTTTTTTATATTTTTTTAATATAAAATTTATTTTTTTACAAGAACTTGCATTAAACTTGTTTGTTTAGATCTCGTATAAATTTTTACTAAAACAAAATCATTCAAAAAGTTACAAGAATTTAAAAAAAGACAAAAAATAAAAGCAAACTAAAATACAAAAAAAATATATATATATATATACAACTTAAAGTAATTAGTGTTAATGCGTAGTATTTTCCTTGGTATTAATAAATCTTAATTAGTATTAATGCAGTGTTCTTAAAACATTATTAAGAAACTTTCAAAAAAAAAAATTATTCATCATCTTAATTTTTATCATCATCTCATTATCTCATGATGTGATATTAAATGATAAATTTATAAATAAAATATAATAAATAATTTTTAATCATTTAATAACATATTATAAAATAATAAAAATTAAAATAATGAGTAGCATAACTCAACTTTTAATATATTGATTGAAATAATTTTTTAGTTTGAACTAAAAAGATAATATAAGGAGGAAAAAGATGAGGTCCATGCAGCCTAACGTTCAGTTGACTCAGGGCAATAAAACCATTTGTATAATAAATTCTACCTTTTAATAATCCCAAAAATACATTAAACTTCCCTGCTCGTGTCGCTCTCTCCCTCTCCCTCTTTCCCTGAGAGCTTCGCATCGTATTTCTCTCTTCTGTCTCTCGCCGGAGAACCCATTCTCCGGCGCTATAACTAAGAGCCAAAGGTGCGAACCCATTTGTTTCAACCACAGCCGGTCTGGCAACCTCGGAGACAGATCGGATCCGTGGAAGTGGTCGATCGGTACTTCAATTAGTTAGCTGGCAGAGAGGATAGAATACAGAAGTGGGAGAGAGAGGGAGAGAGAACTGAAGAAAAATGTACAAGAACCAGCTTCAAGAGTTGGCACAGCGGAGCTGCTTTAACCTCCCCTCCTACACGTGCATTCGGGAAGGTCCCGACCACGCGCCTAGGTTCAAGGCAACCGTCAACTTTAATGGAGAGATCTTCGAGAGTCCCCACTACTGCTCCACCCTCCGCCAGGCCGAGCACTCCGCCGCTGAGGTAGCACTTAACTCCCTCTCCAACCGCGGTCCCTCTCACTCGCTCGCCGCCAGGATCCTGGTGAGTTTCACAGCTCTCGTTGCCTTTCCCCAGCCCCCCCACCTTCCCAAGCCCCTTCTTTTAAACGGCCTTTAGGGTTTTTCCAGTTCCTTATTCATCTTTGATTTCGAGTTTGTTTTCTCTACTTCCGATCAATCGGTGGGGTTTTCTCAAGTCATTTTGAAGGGAGAACATAACTAAATAATATTTTTTTGTTTATGTGCTTCGTTGGTCCGATGATCAGCTCATCCTGCGCACACAGCGTTTTTGTTCTTTTCTCTGAGAGAGAGAGAGAGAGAGCTATCTGGTTTTGTCTTTCTTTTATCAATGTCTCTGAGAACCAGCCCGTACTTGCTCTGATTTTTTGGTGTAATAAACNTAACTAAATAATATTTTTTTGTTTATGTGCTTCGTTGGTCCGATGATCAGCTCATCCTGCGCACACAGCGTTTTTGTTCTTTTCTCTGAGAGAGAGAGAGAGAGAGAGAGAGAGCTATCTGGTTTTGTCTTTCTTTTATCAATGTCTCTGAGAACCAGCCCGTACTTGCTCTGATTTTCTGGTGTAATAAACTGCTCTATGAGGGGTATTTTTAGGTCATAAAATTGTGTTTTGCAGTAAGGGAGACGGAGTGGTTAATGACCGGAACTTTGTAAACCTTTGTTCATCTGCATTTTACCCTCTGTTTGGTTGCCAAGAAAATGGAGGAAAAATAATGCAAAATAATTATATATTAAAAAAAAGGTTGTAATCAAATTGTCTTTGATGTCATAGCATCTAGAAGATTAGACCCCAAAAAAATTAACTTAGATAACTAAAATGGTTGTTTTGGCATCGATCAGTGGAGGTTTCTGCGTTTCAGGTCCCAAATGATGAGTCTTTCTGGCATTGGGTTCCAGATGATAGATTTGGATATATGTACCTATATCTTTTTAAATATTCGGCTAGACCTATAACAACCCCACTCCCCAGTTTAAGAATAAAATCACCTTTAGAAATTCTCGAGAAAACCAAAGTGCTACTGCTGAACCAAACTTAAAAATGTTTTCTTTTATTTTGAAGAAAGCGCCAAGTATAAAGGTTCTCTATAATAAATAAATTTGTTTAGAATTAAAATACTGAAATCATAAATGAGAGTGCGCGGAAGAATTTATTAAAATTTCTCAAAATCTGTGCCATAAAAATCATAACTTAAAATCTCTGTACATGATCTAAGCCATTGTCATACATTTTTGGACTAAGCCTCGTCCTGCATCTCTACCTTTATAAATATTCTTATCTAGGGTGGTTTAAAAGCATTAAAACATACTAAAATGAGTCGATGACTCAGTAAGAAATCCATCATAACGTAAACATACTTAAAATAAAAAATTTCATAAAATATTTTATACTAAGAACTTAAAATCGTGATTGATCATATTGATGTTTATGCTATGTATGACTAATTTGTCTGAATTAACTGACTGATCTGATTTATCTAACCGATCTGACTTAACTGGCTGGCCAACACACTTAACCCTGTATGTAAGGTTATGCACTAACTTCACCTGCTGCAGCAAAGAAAGCCGACTGTGCAATACTCTAGCGTATTACGGTAGACCACGCTTGAGTCTGAGTCTGTGGCTTGAACACCCACCCTGAAAATGCATTGGTACCATGCATTTAAATGGTCATCTGATTAACTATTTTGACCTTATCTTATACTTGATCTTGCTTACGTGTCTTATGCAACGTGAGATGCATAAGATGCATAATACATACATAACTATAATATACAAAATGAAACATGATGAATGACGTGCTTGCAAATATCATGACATGCGTGGTACGTTAACATAGACTAAGAGGTTTATGGTTTTTTTCCAAACAACACACGGAAGGGAGATATTTATAAAGACATTTGGGAGAGGGTGACGACCAGTTTGAGTTGAACTTGGTTAAAAAGTTTTAACGTGAAGATGACTTGTAGAGTTGTATCCTCATTAGAATAGGATGCCGAAGAGTTCGAGTTAGAGTTGTATCCTTTTTTTGAATTATAAATCAAAAAAGAAAAGAAAAGAGTTTGAATTTAAAAATATGACCTAATAATTCATATAATGTAGGATTGACAGTGATTAAGACTGTGTTGGGAACTTCAATCAATTATGAGTTTAAATTGAAATAATTTCTAATAGCCAATCTATAAATTCTAAAAGAAGTCTTAACTCATTTAATTTTTTTTTATAAGTGTCTAACTCATTTAATAAATAATAAATAAGATTTAACCTGGTTATTGAGCTTAATTAAAATCCCTAAGCAACCTCAAAAATTTATCGTTCATGGGCTTTTCCAATATGACCTATTAAATATAATTTAGGCCTAATAAAAATTATCAATATTCCAAACTTAGAATTATTGGGCCGGGTCGTTACAAGAACACTTACATATGGCTTAACTAGATATTTTTTATTTCTTCTTCTTTTAACTTAAGGCTTGGGTTAGCTAGTGAAATGAAATCAAAACTTTGCCTTCTTATGTGTGGATTTGATAAGTATGGTGGTGTCCAAAGGAATATTTAAATGCTACATTTAGCTATTTAGATGACAGGGGTGTATTAACTTGTAGTTTGAGTCTTAAATCTTAATAATGCAGATATTATTGAGCAATCAATCCATTTATGGTGTATTTTTTTATGGGCTTAGCCCGTTCATATAAGCAGCAATACTGTGGCTTAGGTTTATTTGGATTAGCTGCACTTGCCTATATCAAGTTTCCCTTTATGCAGCCATCTATATTTATCCCATTTTGTCATGCTCTTCAGTCTCTTCTTAACATGTTCTGAAATCAAATTTTAATGCATGATACCAGATTATAAGATGAAAGGATCTACCCCTCTCTGGTTTTGTACTAATCTAGATATAATTTTATGGAAAAAATCTAAACAAACGCTTAAAGCCTATCAGTTTGACCCTTGAATGACATTTGCTACTTGCTTTTCAAATTCTGATGCGAACATCCATGAAATAGCACAGATTTAGTTTGCTTGTCCTANTAAAAAAAAGGTTGTAATCAAATTGTCTTTGATGTCATAGCATCTAGAAGATTAGACCCCAAAAAAATTAACTTAGATAACTAAAATGGTTGTTTTGGCATCGATCGGTGGAGGTTTCTGCGTTTCAGGTCCCAAATGATGAGTCTTTCTGGCATTGGGTTCCAGATGATAGATTTGGATATATGTACCTATATCTTTTTAAATATTCGGCTAGACCTATAACAACCCCACTCCCCAGTTTAAGAATAAAATCACCTTTAGAAATTCTCGAGAAAACCAAAGTGCTACTGCTGAACCAAACTTAAAAATGTTTTCTTTTATTTTGAAGAAAGCGCCAAGTACAAAGGTTCTCTATAATAAATAAATTTGTTTAGAATTAAAATACTGAAATCATAAATGAGAGTGCGCGGAAGCATTTATTAAAATTTCTCAAAATCTGTGCCATAAAAATCATAACTTAAAATCTCTGTACATGATCTAAGCCATTGTCATACATTTTTGGACTAAGCCTCGTCCTGCATCTCTACCTTTATAAATATTCTTATCTAGGGTGGTTTAAAAGCATTAAAACAAACTAAAATGTGTCGATGACTCAGTAAGAAATCCATCATAACGTAAACATACTTAAAATAAAAAATTTCATAAAATATTTTATACTAAGAACTTAAAATCGTGATTGATCATATTGATGTTTATGCTATGTATGACTAATTTGTCTGAATTAACTGACTGATCTGATTTATCTAACCGATCTGACTTAACTGGCTGGCCAACACACTTAACCCTGTATGTAAGGTTATGCACTAACTTCACCTGCTGCAGCAAAGAAAGCCGACTGTGCAATACTCTAGCGTATTACGGTAGACCACGCTTGAGTCTAAGTCTGTGGCTTGAACACCCACCCTGAAAATGCATTGGTACCATGCATCTAAATGGTCATCTGATTAACTGTTTTGACCTTATCTTATACTTGATCTTGCTTACGTGTCTTATGCAACGTGAGATGCATAAGATGCATAATACATACATAACTATAATATACAAAATGAAACATGATGAATGACGTGCTTGCAAATATCATGACATACGTGGTACGTTAACATTGGCTTCAAATGAACTGGCTTTAATAATAATATATATAACTAGTTAACGTATGTTAATCCTAATGTATGATCAAGCTACTTATCTTGTAGTGGTGCTTCCTAAAATTTTCGACAAACAAATCAATCACAGTGCTAGACTAAGAGGTTTATGGTTTTTTTCCAAATAACACACGAAAGGGAGATATTTATAAAGACATTTGGGAGAGGGTGACGACCAGTTTGAGTTGAACTTGGTTAAAAAGTTTTAACGTGAAGATGACTTGTAGAGTTGTATCCTCGTTAGAATAGGATGCCGAAGAGTTCGAGTTAGAGTTGTATCCTTTTTTTGAATTATAAATCAAAAAAAAAAGAAAAGAGTTTGAATTTAAAAATATGACCTAATAGTTCATATAATGTAGGATTGACAGTGATTAAGACTGTGTTGGGAACTTCAATCAATTATGAGTTTAAATTGAAATAATTTCTAATAGCCAATCTATAAATTCTAAAAGAAGTCTTAACTCATTTAATTTTTTTTTATAAGTGTCTAACTCATTTAATAAATAATAAATAAGATTTAACCTGGTTATTGAGCTTAATTAAAATCCCTAAGCAACCTCAAAAATTTATCGTTCATGGGCTTATCCAATATGACCTATTAAATAAAATTTAGGCCTAATAAAAATTATCAATATTCCAAACTTAGAATTATTGGGCCGGGTCGTTACAAGAACACTTACATATGGCTTAACTAGATATTTTTTATTTCTTCTTCTTTTAACTTAAGGCTTGGGTTAGCTAGTGAAATGAAATCAAAACTTTGCCTTCTTATGTGTGGATTTGATAAGTATGGTGGTGTCCAAAGGAATATTTAAATGCTACATTTAGCTATTTAGATGACAGGGGTGTATTAACTTGTAGTTTGAATCTTAAATCTTAATAATGCAGATATTATTGAGCAATCAATCCATTTATGGTGTATTTTTTTATGGGCTTAGCCTGTTCATATAAGCTGCAATACTGTGGCTTAGGTTTATTTGGATTAGCTGCACTTGCCTATATCAAGTTTCCCTTTATGCAGCCATCTATATTTATCCCATTTTGTCATGCTCTTCAGTCTCTTCTTAACATGTTCTGAAATCAAATTTTAATGCATGATACCAGATTATAAGATGAAAGGATCTACCCCTCTCTGGTTTTGTACTAATCTAGATATAATTTTATGGAAAAAATCTAAACAAACGCTTAAAGCCTATCAGTTTGACCCTTGAATGACATTTGCTACTTGCTTTTCAAATTCTGATGCGAACATCCATGAAATAGCACAGATTTAGTTTGCTTGTCCTGATACTGATTAGGCTATACTTTGGTTAGGATGAGACCGGTGTGTACAAGAACCTCTTGCAGGAAATAGCACAGAGAGTTGGAGCCCCATTGCCACAATACACAACATTCAGGTCAGGCCTTGGGCATCTACCTGTTTTCACAGGGACAGTGGAATTGGCCAGAATAACATTTACTGGGGAACCTGCCAAGAATAAGAAACAAGCAGAGAAGAATGCAGCTATGGCAGCTTGGTCATCTTTAAAACAATGTAAGTATTTATCCAACTTTTTTTTATAGTTGGAGTGAGCGAATAGACTGTGGAGTAATGCTTCTGCCCATTATATGATTTGTTCGCTTAATAAAAATATTATTAGGAATAGCACCACTAGAAGATGGATCTCATACCTCTCTCTTGAGCTCCAGTAAAATATACAAATTACTGAACATTTTTGCATGCAAAGCAATGTAAAGCACAGAGTTGGCCGAAGTGTACCAATCATCATTTTAGATTGAAGCCTGGTGACTGTTACAGAAAATAAGAATCTTTGGTGGACCACTTTATCGATTCATTTGGACTTACCTTTTACACAGTTCAAGGCTCAATGCCATGATATTAGTGATGCTATTTTTGAGTTGTCACCAATGCTCCTAGATGCCTGTGAACGTCATACTAAATATTACTTTTCTTTCTGGCTAGTGGAAAAAGAAGATGCAAATTCTTCATCTGAAACAGAGAACAATGACGAGCTGGAACAGATCACAATAGCAAGGGCTTTATTGAATTACCTTTTGAAGGAGAAAATCACAATGGCTAACCCCAATGCCCCAATACCATTTCCAAAGAAGTTCCCAATTCAGAGCCTCAGACCACCCAGCCCACAACCTCCCTCCACGACCACATCAAAGATCCTCCCCTTAATTTGCCAGAAGACAGCTCCTCGAAACAGACCTATATCAACAACGGCAAATGAGAGCCAGTTGCTAACACCAGAGACTTCTTCATTTGACGGCTGGGTAGCCTGTCCACAAAAGTTCCCTGCAGCAGGAGCAGTTCCTTATGTTCCCATCCGAAGGTTTAGGACACCTTGCCATGGTATTGCACAGCCAGTGACAATAAGGAATGCAGTGCCTGTTTACTCTGCTCCGCCACTTCCTATGCCATCCAAACCAACCCCTCAGGTGATGTGGGCACCATCTGTTCGAATTGCTCCTCCAGTCTCCATTAGGCACGCTGTTCCAGTATTCGCCACTCCACCCACACGCAAAGAAGACCCTCCTCCTGTTGTTCGAAAAGAAGATCCTCCAGCTGTTTCTGCTCCTGCCCAACCAAGTAAATCACAGGCTCAAGTAGAAGAAATCGAGGGAACAACTGCAAACAATCTACAAGAATCGAAGACAGTAGTGGTACAAAACCTGGAACTACTCAAAATATGAGGATTGTTTATGACTTGAATTCATGGAAAGCAATGTTATGTTTTTGCAGAGTTCTGAAGTTTGGCTTCTCAATCTTTCCTCATCTGTTATATGAGTGCTCTTACTTTAGCTTCTTTTTTAATTTTTTTTTTTTACCGTTCTCATCTTTGTTTTGTTAAAAGCTACAACACTAGATTAAATTAGTATCAGCAGTCTCGAAATCTTTGCCATTCAACAGCAGCTAGCTGTGTCACCTTCTCTGCTTGTCTTGTTATTCCTTTTTGTTCTGGGAAAAACATAGTTCAGAACCCTTGATGAGTGGGTTTGCAACGACTGGGGACTTTATGAAAGAAATATTAGATGTGACATAGGGTTTATCTTCGACAGTTTTGTCCCCTCTAAATATATATACATCATATAACCTGGGTCCTTGTGGATGAATCAGACCTTCTATTCCAAATGATTAATTGGTTAGATTTGCAGAGTGATAATGGTGATTTGTCTTCTGGTTCATGGGAAGAAGTTGCTTTTGTCTCCTGTTACTGTTGCTTCTCAAGTTTCTCCATTTCTACTTCTTCTACCTACAAGCTTTTCTTATCAGGCTGCTTTGTTCTGAGCCAACTTTTTGACAAGAAAGTAGGGTTTGGTCCTGGACTTATTAGTCTGGCTATTTTACTTTTTATGAACACTGAAATGACAGGGAGCATATGGTAATAGGGTAGGGACTTAGATGAGATTACCCACCATGGCAAAAGGTCTTAAGCGGCAATCTCTCCATTGTTTCCCTAAAGATTATATATACAAATTTTAAATACACAAATTTTGATTTTATTAAAAAAATAGATTTTATTATCAAAAAATTCACATTTTTTACAAAAAAGTATTGTATAAGATCTTTATACAAGGCTTAACCTAGTATTATTCTTGTTTTCTGTACAAAGATATATATATAATTATTTTACAAACTATATAAATTTTAACCTATAAAAATTGCATGAATTTTTAAATTCAAATTTCAATCCCAAAAACAGAAAAATAATAATAAGAAATAAATAAATTCAGTCCTTTAGTACTCTTCAAATGCATCTGACAACTGCAATAGCAGCTTATGTACCAGAGGACGGTGCCAGGGAAGACATGCCCTGTCACTAAAAAATCATTTTAGGAGAGTAACTGTAGTGTCTAAAACTATAGGAGATGCGCAGAAATGAATCGGCTATATATAGCCTTCAGTTCTACTTCTATGTAGGCAGCAGTTGACACTTTAAAGATGTCTACAGGATCCAATTCCAACAGTGTTCAAACCAAATATGAATCATGATTGGGCTACCCATTTTGAGTCCCGACTATCGATACTACTCTTCTTCTTCTTTTTTAATAATTAAGTAAAATATTTTAAAAAAATAATGCTACTGGACGACATTTGAGTATATTTTCTATTTTTTAATAATTTTGTATTTTTTTAAAATATTTAAAAACATTAAAAATATAATAGATTAAAAAACGATTAAAAAAATAGACCTTCAGTGGGCAGTATTGGGAGCCACTATGGATGGCTCTAGCACTGCCCATAGATATAAAGGCTTCGCTTGCACTTTCTCATAGGGAGTCACACCAATGTTCTTCTTTATTCTTATATATTTTACTTATCAATAAATAAATAAAAGTAATGCCAAGTATACAAATGTGCAAGCATAGCACTTACTTTTTGTCAAATTTGAGTTATACTAAGCGTCCCGTTTGGATACACAGTTCAGATAAGATGAGATGAGATATTTTAAATAATAATTAAATAAAAAAATAGTAGAATATATTTTTTAGTATTATTTTTATGTTAGAATTTGAAAAAGTTGAATTGTTTATTATATTTTTGTATGAAAATTTAAAAAAGTTATAATGATTGAGATGAGATGAGATAGTGATTTTGTGTAAACAAACGAAACCTAAAAAAAAAAAAAAAATAGGTTGATTCATATTTTTATAGTTTTTATGGCAAATTTTACTTTTTTATAAACAAATTGTACGGAATTTGTCTATTTAGACCTTAAAGAAATTATTACTCCTATGCTACTATATTCTTGTATAAAAATTATATAATAGTAGTTGATTATATAATTTTTATACAATTATGTAATATTATATTAACTATTTTATTATTATTATTATTTACTTTTTGCTTTTGACCTTGACGTGCTTAAATTCAAAATAAATATTTATTCTATTATAATTGATGAAGTTGTGAAATAATTATAAATTACTAGTAAGTGTATCACTTCTTGTCACAAAAATCTTGTTGTACAAGGATATGAAAGATTTTATTTTTTGGAACTCGTAACAAATGGGGCTATACATAAAATTTAAAATCTATGCAATTTCAACGGTAATTATTAGTTCCTCTTTGTTCTGATTTTTTATCTATCAAAAAAATGGGCTTACTAATTTAATTAATTTTTTGTATTAATTTATCTAATAAAAAAAGAACAGAGGAAAAAATACTCCTACCTCATATAGATCGAATCGGATAGATGGTTCGGTCTAGAAAAATGGTGAACTGAAATTTTCGATTCCTGACCCATATTGAACCAAAAACAAACCCCCCCCCCCAAAAAAAAATCTTCTTCATAATCATATTTATTGTTCTCATTCGACACCAATGATGAAAGTAGGTCCTCTTTGCTATAAATAGCAGAACCAGAACAAGGGAGAGTATTACATAATCCAGGCTCTAACCTAACATATATATGGTTTATTCCCATTCATATATTGTCCTTTGCTTGTTCTTGTTTGCAATAGATGATGTTCTGATGTTAAAAGTCATGCAACTCCTCCACATATAAAAGACTTTTGAAAGTTCAATATTATGGTAAAAATAGATCATCACTATGATGGGCCAAAACTAAACTGATTTTTGGCCATGTAGATTGTGGGTGTCCAACCCATAAATTTATATGATTAGCAACATCTAGAAAAATATTGATAATAATCTAGAAAAAAAAAAAAAAAAGTGAAACTAATGAAGCTAAAGAGAGATTGATTTGTTTTTTTTTTTTATGGGGTAATTTTTTTGTTTTTAGAGTAATGTTAGGACGAGTCTGAAATAAACAAGCCTCATACGAGTTTTTTGTAAAAAAAATGAATCCGCTAATAAAGAATAATTTTCTTTTTTACGATTTATTTTTTTACAAAAACTTGCGTGAAACTTGTTTATTTAAAACTTGTGCAAATCAATTTTTTTGTTAATATGCAGACAATAGGTAATCTTTTTTTCAAGTCTCAATCACAACACCTAATAATTCTGATCTTTATGACAGATTAGGGGTAACCATCAGGTGGTTAGACATAATTAATCAGTTTGAACAAAGAAACCCCATTTCCATTTTTCTTCTGCATTATATTGTCTTCTAGTGGACTTGCATTCAATATGGCTGAACCATCAGTGGCATCTTTATCCAATTCTGATCTTTTTCCATGGTGAAAATAACAGAGCATTGGGAGCATGGTTAAAAGTTTTTTTTTATTATTAAAAAATGCCTGATTTATACCGAAATTTTATAGAAGTGAATTTATAAATTGATCTGACTTAAATCATAAAATTTTTTCTTTTAAAATAGATATGACGTCTCACGTTAAATTATATGGACATATAAATTTATTTTTACAAAATATCTACACTATACATAATTTATATGATATAATTTAATTTATAAATTTTAAATTTTAAAATTTATCTTTTAAATTTAGTTTTTAAATATAATTATATTACACGAACGGAGAGATTTTATAATATACTTATGTTTTTATATAATGGGTAGATGTAGCACTTCTAAAAATGATACAAACTCATTAGAGCATTCTTATTAGCTTGACTAAAGTTTAAGAATGACTAAAATTTAAATAATATGTGTCAAAAAGACCCCACATTAGATTGAACATTACTAAAATAATTTAGATTTCAATTAGAGTTATTCACCGAATATGAAAGATTGCAGCAACTTCAACAAATATTAAAATAATAGTTTATCATGTGCAGATTTATGTAGGTGTTGAAAGTGCATACATAGTAATTTTTTATAGGTGTATATGTAGGTGCAGATTTCTTATTGACATGAACATGAGTATATGTTACTAGATATTTGGTTAGTAATTATGAAATTTATATAAAATTTGAGATGAATTTAATCAAATATTTTTTGTTATTAGTATTAAATGATATTTGAAAATATGATTTTTTAATATTAATTTAATTAGAATATAATTATTATTAATATTTAATTGGTATAACTATAAAATGTGATAAAAATAAAATTAAAAAAGTTCTTAAATTGATAATATATTATTATTAGATATAGAATAAATAAATATTTTAATATAGAGATTAAATTTAAATAAAATAAATAAATATAAATTTATATAATATTAATTAAATTTTATAGGTACATTTGACAAGCCAATGAGAATGGTCTAACAAGGTTGCCAGAGAAGCAAAGGCAGAGATAGATAGAGAGAGTTTGCGACGAAGTGGCTGACTTATATGTGGGGCCAAGTCTCCACTTCAACGACACACCAACCCACAAAGCAATGCCACCTCAGCATTCTATTGATTTACGCAACAACAATTATTTTCATTATTATATTAATTTTTTGGGGTATTTTTTTTCCTTGAGGAGTGTACGAATGGAGTCTGGTCAGACAAGATGGGGCCACGAGATTGGACTGGAAATGGGGCCCAAAAAGAGGGGGGTGGGAGGGGGGGGCTGGCAAGGGGAAGCATGGCATTATATTCCTTTCCTATGTGAAAAGCAATGGCTAAAGGCAAAAGATGGGAACCCTCCACCCATTAGGAAGAAGAACAATCACAAAAGGCAAAAGAAAACAAAAGAGAAAAATTTTAAGGGAAGAAGAGAAGGGGGACAAAGTGGAAGGATGTTAATCCCATCACATAAAGTTTAGGAAAAAAAATTATACCCATTTGACTTTCTTATATCTTATCATACACTATTGATTGTACTATATATATAAATATATATATAAATATATATTCACCATCTAATCTAATTATATGTATCATCTTTTGTGATGGGATTTTATAGTTTTTATAGCTCATCATACACCACTGAGAGTTTATGTTCAAACTCTAGATTCTTAGAACAAACAAAGCAAAAAAAAAAAAATACATTAATGTCTCGTTTAGATACAGAAACAGTTTTATCTTATCTCGTCTCATTATTACAACTTTTTTAAATTTTTACACAAAATATAATAAATAATTCAACTTATTTAGATCTCAAAACAATAATAATATTAAAAAATAATATTTTATTCAACTTTCATCTAAAACTATCGTATATTATCTAACTGTCGAAACGGATTATAAATTTACTTTTATGAAATATTGTTGTAGAGGAGGTAGACACTTCTTATATTACATAAGTTCTTCTATTTTTTTAGGAACGATGCTACTATATCCCCTAATTTATACCACTATATTTATCCCATTGACGTGACATTATAATTGGTGGCACATGACTTATTAAAAAATTATATATTCAAAATAAATAGACATTCAAAAATATAAAAAGATAAAGACTAAGGGTCTGTTTAGAGATAAATGTTATCTTATCCTATCTTATTTTATTTAATATCAACTAATAATCTCATTACTATTTATAAACCATATCAACTTATCATCTCATCTCATCTCACTTCACAATCCAAACAGAACCTAAAAAATGTCTTTTACCCTTTTATATCTGTATTTTTAATAAATCATGTTGCCATATTAGATTACCGCATCAAAGAGACAAAACGAACTAAAGAAATGAGGAAATTGATTGTGGGTATGAAGTGATGACGCACAGTTATGCCGACAAGACCATATGTAAAGCAATGCAAATGGCTTTTCAACGTTTGAAAGTCAAATTCTTCAACTTCTGTATTCTCCTCGACAAATTCTCCCTCGTTGTGTTTATCCAATTGCCTATTGGAATTGGGATTCCAATTTTCTTAAAGGACACAGAAGACGTCTAATTTTGAATTAGGCGTTTGAACATCAATAAAAAGTTTTCTACGGTCATTTTCAGATAAAGACAGCTTTGAAAATACATGATTTTATTGTTTTACATTGAATATATAAATATTAAATGACTAACATTTTAAGGGTCGATAAATGATATTTGTAGTTATGGAATGCGTAAGTACCGTGTAATTTTTTTTTTTTTTAAAAGTCAATAATATGAGATTCATATGGAAAAAAAATAATTTTTTAATAATAGACCTCATTTTACGACTGTATATAATATTAGTCAAATCATAATATTTTAAAATAATCTTAAGAATGGTCCTTATTTTTATTATTATTAATATTATTACTATATAATTTATAGAGTAGAGTTCTTTTATGTTACAATAATTTTAAGGAGGTCATTATGTATAGATTCCCCTTTTATATCCATTTTCATAAAACTTTTGCCGTGATTTTGCTTCTTTTTTTAAGTAGTTTTTATACATATGACATGGCTCATAAATTTAACATGAATATGATACGAAATAAATAAATTTGAGTTTGAGGTAAATGGATTTGGATCGAAACGAATTAATCAATAAAACATGATTAATAAACAAATATGTTGGAGGGGAATTGTACCGAATAGGTCTAACCAAAACCAAACCAAACCAACCTACTGGAGGGCTTCAAGGAAATGTTGGATTGCTCGTTTGGATAGTGAGTTGAGATTAGATGAGATGAGTTGAATAAAATATTATTATAATATTATTTTTTAACATTATTATTATTTTAAGATTTGAAAAAGTTGAATTATTTATTATATTATGTGTGAGAATTTGAAAATTTTATAATGATAAAATAAGATGAGTTGAGTTGAGATCACTTCTAAATCCAAACGGAACCAAAGAAGTGATCGATGAGAATGACCTCGTTGAAAGTGCTTACTGGACATGTTTAGATAATGAGATGAGAATTTTTAAATTTAAACAAAAGTTTAAAATATTATTTTTTAATATTATATCACATCCCACTTATAGACCAACAGACGTCGCCCACAAATGCCTGCTACGAGTGAACCATGCCTTGAAGTGCTCGATTGGAGCAGAATTCACTGTCGGTTGCCTTGAATTGCACCAAATATGCCCTTAATGTAATTGTAATTTCTTTTTCTTTTAAATATTTGATAAAATATAAAAAATACATAAATTTATTAATAGTCAATTTCTAAACCAATAAAAAAATAAAATATATTATAGCGTATATTTGATAGACATATTTGAGAGTCATCAAAATATTTATAGTCGTGAAGTACATAAGCGCCGTATAATTTTTTTTAAGAAGTAAATATATGATCTACATAAAAAAATTAAATTTTTAATAATAAACTCAACTTTTTTTCAAAATAATTACGTAGCACTTGTACATTCCATGATTATATATAATATTTATTCTTTATAATTTTTGTTAGATAGCATTACTCTTTATTAAATACACAACATATCCTCTTGCTGACGTGGGAAATTCCAAAGAGAATCATACCAACAACACCTTTACAATTATTTAAAACCTCACACCTCTGAAATGGAACCAAATCCATTGGATCGACCCCAATATTTTAATTATTCTATATTAAAACACGCAATCATTGTACCAAAAAGAGTAATTTCGACCCGATCTGTAGATAATATGCACACATATTTTATACACTTCCTCGTTGCTCCTGATTCAAATACTGCCTCAGGTTGCTGCTTGTTCAATTAATTATAATTTTTAAAAAATACTTTAAAAAAACCTTAGAAAAAGAATTTTGCAACATGGGCATTTGTGGGAAGCACATGACCCTACTTTTCACGCATGCCAAAAGCAGGTGCAAATTTGAGAACTACACGCCATAAATACATAGAAAATTTTCTGATTTATATATATATATTCTGAGAGAAGTTAATAAGTGAGCTGCTGCTATCGTAGGCTACCAAATAACAATATTTCTCACTTCACAAAGTGCAATAGACTTCGGCTCAATACCTGGCCACAAGATCTCGAGATCATCCATGAAGCAAGGTGCCTATCAGGGAAAGAGATTAAATGACTGACAGGACAAACCAGCCAAACATCGCTCAACCACGTTCTAGACCTGGAAACTTGTACAAAACATAGAGGAAAATATGAAGAACCCTTAATCTACTGACATGGGGACATCGACGACTCACAAAGGATAAAAGCAGGGCCAAGGAACTACAGCGCATTAATGGCATTATTATCGAGCCACACGCTATATTGATGGTGCCATCACAAAGCCATGCTACATTAAATGACTCTGACAAAAAGAACAATATGAAGGGCACAAACTTTGTAGAAACAGACACGATCTATTCCCCCTAGACTCGTGGTATCCTTAGGTATGAAAAACTCTCTCTGATCCCTAGACTCTCTCACTTATTTACAAACTTTCAAAAAAAATTTATTAATTTTGGCATCGGATACTCCCAACCCTCTCTTAGTTGTCTCATTTCCTATATTTTGTAGGCCTAAGTTCTAAAAATCTGAATTGCTAAAATCTAACCCAAAGACGTACGTAACAAGACGTTAACAACAAGATTGTAATTTTTTAAAAATAAAAACCTAAAAACTTGATATACAAATTCTCGACTTTTAAAAACCCTAATTCTAATAATTTTTAGCACCTCCTCCAGCTAGTATCCTCTTTGCCACTTCGAGAGGCTTTAAATTCATGGTAGGATTCAGGAACTGCCTATATCTAGGTCTGCATATGAGTTTATAATGTAGTTTGGTTATTAGTTTGTGTTAACTTGACTATAATCCAAGTGGGTACCCACCCGACCTTGCATGGTTAATTAAATCAAGGTATTCAGTCATTAGGATTGTAACCGAATATCCAAATTTATCAAAATTCTTTTGAACAGGAGAACTATAAACACAAAACAATGTTGTTTTATGTATAAGATAATTTTTTTTGAATGTGAAATTCGATTACAACTATCAAGTATTGTTCTGGTTCCAATATTATATAATAGTACCTGCATCCAACAAGGGCGGATATGAAATTTAGATAAGAATATGTACAAAATACATACACCCGCCCTAATAAAACTATTCTTCATGATCGAATCCAAGTTGTCTCATTTAAATGTTGAGCTGAGTCGATATTAGTTTAATTTTGTAGAATAGTAGTAAGTTGAGATAGTGAAATGAGTTTTGTATGGCTCACTAAAGATGTGTTTAGATGTTAAGATGAGTTTAAATATATTTATGAAAAATTAAAAAAGATTATGCCTTGCATGTAAAGAGATATTGAGTTGAAAAAAATTGTGGGTCCACGTATAAAGAGGTTTTGAGTTGAGTGATTTGGAAATTGGGTGTTTGGATGTTAGATTCAGTTTAAAATTAGACTGAATTGAATTGATCTCAGTATGTTCTAACATCCAAACAGGACCAAATTTCGGACCGTGCTTATAAAAAAAAAAAAAATCCGATTGGAATGTAGAACCCTAAACTCCATACTAAATAAAACAAAAAGTTTTATAGAATAAAATTTCATTAAAAAGAAGAAAGTTGCAAGCAACAAGACGAAAATACCAAACTACAAATAAGGAATGCCCCAAACCAAAGCACAGGATACTTTTCAAGGAAAGTGTACTGTTCACCTGTTTTATTGAAGACCATAAAATAAAGATACATTAGTGATCGCTGTCGAAATTTGCATTGAAGAAGTTATTAATTTCATGGTCGCCATCAAAATTTAGGGAGAAAGCAAAAATCTTACATCATCTCTGCTCTAAAATGGTTCATAATAATAAATGAAGGAGTAGTATTCGTGTTGACTACAATGAGAGAGAGAGAGCTTTGCATGCTTGCTTGTATTGTAGGGAACAGTACGATGATATGTCTACATCGAGTATGTAATGTTCTTCTTCTACTTTAGGACATGGAATAACATTATTAAATGGTTTTAACATCATGCAACCACCTTGTTTCATTTATTTTGTTACTTTTTTTTAATTTTTTTGACGTAGGGATGATGATGAAGATCGAAGTAATATGATGTTTTATTGACAAATTTTATTGGTGAATTTAATAGGTCTATTAATACCATTGTTACATTTAGGGGAACATGTTTTTTTTTTATGGGTGTGGGTGAGAAATTAGTACCTATTTTGTAGGTGCTCTCCTCACACTAGTACGTCACAAAATAGAGAATTGACTATTTCCTTTAAAAATGTAGAGGATGAACAAATCATCTCTTTCTAGTCAATATCTCTCTCCAAAACCATCTCCCTCTTTCCAAGGCTTACAAGCCATTTGATCTATCAATTTTCAACATTTTCCTTGATATCTACTCTTATGCAAACTTCCCAAGTCATCAAATGATGCAACATATTCATACAGTAGTTTAAACAGTAAACACATGAGATTTACAGGATGTTATATTTTCAGATCGCTTTGATTTATATGAATCACTTCATTCTGAGTCAACAACTTTATATCTTTAATATCTATTATTCACGAGGGTTTGAGTCACTTGACACATGTGCAACCTAGCTTGGAAATTAGAAAGATTTGATCTAGGGTTCTCATATTCTTGCATCCCATGGAGTGTAGATAAAAAGTATATAGAAAAAGATGGTTCTTTTCTATTATATTAGTATTAGTTTTCAATCTAACTCGATTGAGAACTTTCTTGTGACTAACTATTGGTACCAATCCAACTGTTTTAGAGAGTAATACATAAGGTTGTCGCCATTTCAAATTCATACAACACAAGTTTACATGGATTATTGGCTCCTTCAAGCAACTCATTCTTGAAATTGTTAAGGCAAGTATCAAATAAGGTGATCATTCTTTTAAACCTTGGATACAAATATGAACATTCTATTTTATTTTTAGTCTTTTTTTTTTTTTAAAATATTACAACAATTGATTTGAACAAAATTATTGAGAATGTCCATATCTATTTACTAAGTTTTATTTCCATTAACATAAAAAATTAATATAAATAATATTTTAGAGAAATATTATATAATTTTAAGATATACAAGTCCCATACATTTAAAAAAAAAAGATTCGTTATTAGAAAAATAATTTTTTCTTATAAATTTCAAATTTAACTATTTAAAAAAAAATTATTTTAAATAAAAATAAATTTCATAAAAATAAATTTATAAAATAACGTGATTAATCATAATAGGTTAAATTACAAAATTATGATTATTTTAAAATAAATTTAAATTATTTATAAAATTATAAATTATTTTTATAAAATCTTTTTATAATTATATTTTTTTTCAATAAATAGTACGTTAAATTTATAAATACAATTTTTTAATAGATTAATTGAAAATTTCAGGCAAAAAGTATTATCGAACGTGGTACCGCAATAAATATATACTGAGGATATAGATTTGGTTAATTGACCGATGCAGAGAGAGAGAGAGAGGCTGCGAGGTTGTGACCTCTGGCTTCTGGGGCCTAAGACGTCAATAAGAATAAACACTAGGGACAGCGGCGTAAATGCAGCCGAAATTATAATAAAGAAACCATTCCTGCTGCCTGCTCGTGTCTCTCGATTCGCGTGCAAATCATCTCTCTTTCTCTCTCCCTCTCATTTTCGACTGTTTCAGCTCAGCTCCAATCTCAGATCACATCACTGTCTCGGCTCTCTAGACTCTCCCATCTCCCTACTTCGCACCCTCAGAACTAGCACCAAAATCTTTCCCCGATATTCATTTTTCAAAGACGGTAGAGTAGCTTCTCGTCATGATTAGGGTCTCGCCTTCTTTTCTTCTTGCTTGTATATTATCGTTACCCTCTTCTCTCTGATCCTCAACCACTGCCTCTCTTGCCACCACCACCACAGAGAGAGAGAGAGAGAGCCGTCGCTTTATAATAAGTTCTCTGATTTCAATCGCTCTTCTTTCTTCTACCCGTTCTTCTCTCTGTGAACAAGCATAAATAATAGCTTTAACGAATTCAGTGGAGGATCTTTTAAAGTTTTTTGTTTGAGATTTAGCTGAAAAACACGGAGTTTGAGATCAGGGTTTTTGAGTAACAAGTTTATTTTCTCCGGTTTTTTTTTTAGAGGAAGGCTCTTTGTTTGGGAGGACAAGTCTTGAGGATATCTCCGTTCGAGGTTGTTCAAAACAGCAAGAGGTTTCGGTGAAGCTTCTGGTTCTATCTGTGGGAAACTTAAACCGGAGTATATCTTTATAGATAGCCGTTCGTTCTTAAAGTTTGGTGAGCCAATAGCGCTGAGGCTTTAGAAAGATACAGGCTCTATCCGTGTCTGTTTTATACGTATATTGCCTTTAGCATTTTGGTCTTACCTTCTCCAACAAGCAAAACTAAGTGTTCCCCACTCCAAACGGAGACGGACTTTACGAAGCGAAAGAATCTTTAACCTCAAACTCTCTTAAGCCAAAACCCACAAAGGAAGCAGCTTTTAACCGGCTTTATCTTGGTTGGGATTTGAGAGAAATGGCGTTGGCTGTGGCTCAGCAGCACAGAGAGAGCAGCAGTGGAAGCATCGACCGGCACCTTGATGCCGGCAAGTACGTGAGGTACACGGCTGAGCAGGTCGAGGCACTCGAGCGCGTCTATGCAGATTGTCCAAAACCCAGTTCGTTGCGCCGGCAGCAGTTGATCCGAGAGTGCCCCATTCTCTCCAACATCGACCCCAAGCAGATCAAAGTTTGGTTCCAGAATCGCAGGTATCGGAATGGTCCTTTCGTCGTTTGGGTGATTGGGTTTCATTTTATGGTTTCGCATCTTTCAAAATCGTTTCCTTTTGGGCTCAAATGTTTAAACCAAATACTAATGTTCGTGGCATTTCCAAGCATGTTGCTTTTGATGTTCTATTAGCAATTTTTTATTTGTTGTAAGACTGTATTCTGAGCAAGAATTATTTCCTCTTTTCAATTGGCTTTTAACCTATTTAAGTGGCTATTTGTTTCATAAAAGCTTGCTAGTTTTGTTTGTTTGTTTGTTTTTTTTTTTTTGTTTTTTTATGTTTTGGGCTAGAGGAGTGTATGGAGGCTGAAAGGTAATGGTGTTTGGCCATGCAGGTGCCGCGAGAAGCAGAGAAAAGAGGCTTCGCGCCTCCAGACTGTGAACCGAAAATTGTCAGCGATGAACAAGTTGTTGATGGAGGAGAATGATCGCCTGCAGAAACAGGTTTCACAGCTCGTGTGCGAAAATGGCCATATGCGGAACCAACTTCATACTGTAAGCACATATGCTTGTTCTCTTTTAAATTGCTCGCTCTTCTTGTTTCCTTCTACCGGATCTTTGTGTGTGCGCGATTATTAGGGGTGTCTAATTGCGGAATGTGTTCAAGAAAACTTACTCCTTATCTATTGACAGGGAATTTATGATGGATCAACTCTTTATTAGATTGCGCATAATTTTTTTGTTTGTAATTTTTCGGTAATTTAATGCGAGCCAATTATTTCTCTATTTGTTTTGACCCTAATTTGTCTGCATGTATTTTATTTTGGTTGACTCTTCCTATCTTCAAACAATGCCACGACTGAGATGTTTCAAGGATATTGATAGTGCTTGCTGCTTTCTACCCTTTAACGATTTAAAGGGCCGACTTGTGCTGGGGTAGAGTTTGAAGTGGTTTTATGTTGTTATTCATGATAACATGTTGATCCATCTGTAGGCACCAGCGGCAAATACCGATGCAAGTTGTGACTCAGTGGCTACCACTCCTCAGCATTCTTTGAGAGATGCTAATAACCCTGCTGGGTAATCTCAAATATCAATGGAGAGCTTTCTCTTTTCACTACGTTTCTTGTGATATAAATCTTTATTTTGGTGCCTTTTCTGATTGATATTTTTTTTTCTTGTTGTTTGGCAGACTTCTCTCCATTGCAGAGGAGACCTTGGCAGCGTTCCTTTCCAAGGCTACTGGAACTGCTGTTGATTGGGTCCAGATGCCTGGGATGAAGGTTTCAATTTCTTTAAAATGATAATATAGAATGCTTTTGGGCTGAGACAAACTAAATTTGGTGTATACAGTTTTGAGATTCATGTTTGCAAGAATGATACCATGTTTCTCCTATTTTGAAGCTGTATTACCTGAACCAGTTGTTTTAATTTGTTGTCAGCCTGGTCCGGATTCGGTTGGGATCTTTGCTATTTCACAAAGTTGCAGTGGAGTGGCAGCTCGAGCATGTGGTCTTGTGAGTTTGGAACCTACAAAGGTAAGTTTACTACTATCACTGAAATAACCTAGATGGTTATTGTTGATGGTTTGCATTAAGCTGTTTTCTCAAGTGAATAGGCTTGTGAGCTTGATTTGATGCATTGATACATGAGTTCTCAATAGACTGCAGAGATCCTTAAAGATCGCCTATCTTGGTTCCGGGATTGTCGGAGCCTTGAAGTTTTCACCATGTTTCCAGCTGGAAATGGAGGGACAATTGAACTTGTTTACACACAGGTGAACATGAATATAACTTAAGGTTTCTTCTACAAATAAATGTAATTATTCAGAGAATAACGTCAAAATAACTTCAGACATATGCTCCAACTACGCTGGCTCCTGCACGGGATTTTTGGACTTTAAGATACACTACAAGTCTAGAAAATGGCAGTCTTGTGGTAAGCATGCCTCTGAATATTAAACTTCAATATATAGTTGCATGATGCTTGATTATGACATACTTGCAAGTTGGTACTTCTAGTAGACAATTCAATCTCTCCTTGATTGAAGATGCCTATTACTTACCAAAACAAACATTGTGGATGCCTATTGTATATGCTCCTAATGTGTTTTTCCTGTTTATGTCTGAAGGTTTGCGAGAGATCCCTTTCTGGTTCTGGTGCTGGCCCAAATGCAGCAGCTGCTGCTCAGTTTGTGCGAGCTGAAATGCTTCCTAGTGGCTACCTGATTCGGCCATGTGATGGTGGAGGGTCAATAATCCATATTGTTGACCACCTGAATCTTGAGGTTTGACTCTTGGCAATAAGCTTCTTGAAAATGCCTGTCCCTGCCACACTTTATAAAGTTTTTGGTATTTTTACTCATCCCCCCACCCCTCCCAGAAAAAATATAATCTGGCAGTAGAAACTAAGAAAGGATATTAAAAAAAAAGATAATTCCTTTAATTCTCTTCCAGGCTTGGAATGTGCCAGAAGTGCTGCGACCGCTTTATGAATCATCAAAAATGGTGGCCCAAAAAATGACGATTGCGGTTAGTAAATACTGTTTGGTTTAATAAGTAGGCTTTTCTTCTGCATGGAGTTCAATTCGAGTAAAAAACAAATTTCCCCTACCCCAGCGAAATAGAAATAAAAATGATAGAATGTGCTGACTGATAAACATTGTCTGTGAAGGGGCTACGCTATATCAGGCAAATAGCTCAGGAGACAAGTGGTGAGGTTGTATATAGTTTTGGCAGGCAGCCAGCTGTTCTGCGAACTTTTAGCCAACGATTAAGCAGGTAGCTGTGTGATTATCTTGTTACTTGGTTTCTAGGTTTCTCTGTAGCATTTAAGTTGACTGTTGTGAAATACATGGTAATCGATTTCAGGGTATTTTGCATATTAATCTGTAGTTTCCATTGAATACTCTATATACTCTGTTGTTGCAGAGGCTTCAACGACGCTGTAAATGGATTCAATGATGATGGCTGGTCGTTGATGAACTGTGATGGTGCTGAAGATGTGATTATATCAGTTAATTCAACCAAGAATCTGAGCACCACTTCTAATCCTGATAGTTTCCTCCCGTTTGGTGGAGGAATTCTCTGTGCTAAGGCTTCCATGCTACTCCAAGTAAGTATAGAAACTGCCTCGGATGGGTAGTAAATATAGTTAGCAGTTTGGAAATTATATTTTGTACCTCCAAACTATGAATATTTCAATTTGCACCCTAAACAACCAAAACCATCAATTAGCATCCCAAGCTATTGATTTTTATTAATTTTCACTCTTAGTTTAAATCTGACCTTCAAGATTGATGAGAATAGGACACATGGAAAACTCTTGATGATGAAGTGTGATCAAGGGTGCAAATTGACAGTTTTGATAGTTAAGGTGCAATTGAAGAAATGGCTTTAGTTTGGGGTTAAAACTTCCTTCCCCCGCCCTTTTTTCATGTTGGTGAGTAAATCTTGCCAAATCTCTTGCAAGCCTAACAGGAAAAATCGTATGATTATTCCAAATTGTTGGAACCTTCACTGGTTGGAAC